>JAABKJ010014453.1:0-10106 GCA_011634705.1 Andricus grossulariae
GAGACGCCCATTCCGCAGTGGCTGGTGTTAGGACGCACTATACTCCTACCGAAAAAAGGCGACTTGTCCAACCCAGACAATTACAGGCCAATAACTTGTTTGAACACGCTGTATAAGATCTTTACAGCTGTCCTAAACAACAGGATTGTTCTGCAAATTGAGCCGGTAAGGCCTGAAGTGTACGAACAACGCGGCTCGAAAAAAAAGGTGTTGCAGGCTGTCGAGAGAACCTGCTAATTGACAGATGTGTCCGTTATGACGCTGTAGTCTAACAGCGCGTCCTGTCAATGGCCTGGATTGACTACCAGAAGGGTTTCGATTCAACATCTCATAGACCTATCATCTGTCGGTTGAAAAGCATGAAGGCGCATCCACACATGGTGAGATGCATAGAGAGATTGATGCCCCTTTGGAAAACTAGATGTACTATCTCTTCTGGAAATTATCGAGTGACAACGAATAACGTCACCTACGAGAGGGGCCGGTTCAATGAACGAAGAAGGAAATTAAGGCCCTTGATGTCACCACACGTAAGATCATGCATATGCATAAAAGCTTGCATATCAATTCGTAAGTTCCGTGATTATACATTTCACGCAGTCAAGGCAGACGCTGGCTTCTGATTCTTCAGTGTCTTCATAACCAAATTGTTTTAAGTTCCGCTTATATCGTTGCCAATAGCAGAGATCCTCTCCTAAAAATGGTCAGAAACCACGAGATGATTGGTGGATGAGCGTTCCTGTACAAAGCCGCGGAGCAAGCGGCCGAGACCCTAGGCCAGAATTTTAACATCAGGAGTGAGTAAAGTGCATTAATCCATCTAGATGCTTCACTTCTGAAAGCCAAGGTGAAGAAAGTGGAAAATCGAAAATTCCATCAAGAGCTACTCGACAAGAAAATGCACGGGAATTTTCACAGGAATGTAGAAAAACAGTCCATGTCAAAGGAGCAAGCGTTTGCTTTCCTTAGATCATTAGGGCCTAATTTAGTTACAGAGGGTTGTGTTTTCGCATGACAAGACGGTTTCATTTCCAGCTTAGCATACCGTGACCGCATTTTATGTCAAGAAGTTCCCAGCGATAGGTGCAGAGCGTATCGTGCACATGCTGAGTACCTAGAACACATACTATCGGGCTGTTTTACTCACACGGAAACGCCATGTGTCTACAGAAATATAAGGGAGATAGAGTCAATCATCCAAAACAAGAAGTGCCAAATTTTCTGGAACTGCTAGTTTCGGACAATACACACTAGGGTTTCGCCGGCCTGTCGTTGTAATCTCATCGTGTCCTGTGACCAACCATCTCACGGTTGTGAGACGTGGTCATGAGTGTGATTTACCGCGGTCCTACTGGGAGCCGGTGTCATTTTTAGATGGCGGATGCTCCCAGTGGGACCCTACGGTCGTTGTTTAACTTTATTTTTAAATTATATATAACGAACTTCACCATTTCAAATCAAGCAAGTAATTTTAAAATACGAACAACTCATCACCTGTCAAAACTAGGGAGGAAAGCAGGGTTGGATAAACTACCCACAAGAACGACTGTCAGATGTTGCGGGGTGGCTTAGTCAACAGCAAGGGACCCCATGCACTAAGAAGAGGAGGTTCCTTAGCGCATGCGCAGTGGGAGGAATTCCCCCTCGTACAAGAGTGCTAGGGAACCTGTGTCAATCAGCGGAACGTGAAGAGTCAATCGAATGTGCGCAACCACTCTGTCGGAAGCCTAACTGGCGGACTGTCTCCTTCTACGGGTCGACCCTCCTGTTCTTTGGTTGTGGCACGCGGGGGAGGAAATGTACTGCCAGGTAGGTTGCTCTTCTATTCTCTTTGTTAAGCTCGCATCCCTTTCTGTATCAATTTCGTGGGCCGGAAGGTCAAGCCCATGCCTTGAACTTTGTTAATTGCTGACCTCGGACAAGGTCACACTGCTTGAGTCGCGTCGGTAAACTCAAACTAAAAATTCAATGCAATTTCTGGGTCTCTATGGGTTCGCCCACTCTTTATATTTGTCTATCGGGCTATCAGGCAAATCGCAATAAACTGAAAATTTCTTTAAATCAAAATTTTGATAGTTTTAGGTTAGGAAAACTAACTGTCGCCTTTCAGGAAATTTTTGGGCTCATCTTGAGTTCATGTTTAAGTGAAATTTCAAATAAAATAAAACAACCGGTAAAAATAAGGCAATAAATGACGCACGACGTTTGGGCCTGAGTAACACAGAAGGAAGGTTAGAAAAAGAGTTGGAGATTGAACGAATTTGAACTTGTAAAGTTCCACTTTAAACTAAAATAAAATAAAAAATTAAAATGTAAGGCAAGTTGGAGTCTTAAGAATTCAATCGGAACGGCAAGTTCCAATTAAGATAAAAATGTTTTGAAGTTTGAGATGACTGGGAAATTGACAGTGAGTCATCGCATGGCTATCTGAATAAATAACATGCGGATGTTTACAAATAACTAGTAAATTAATTTTTGTGAATGCAAATAAAAAAGTACGGGAAAATGAAATTAATTTAAAAAAATTAACTTCAGAAATTTTTTAGAAGAATAAACAAAAATCTAGAAAATCAAGATAATTATAATATAAAATTTAGAGTTACAGTAAAGATCAAACAAATAAATTTAAAATGGAGTTAAAATAAAACGTTTTAGTTTGGTTTGACTTTAAATTAATGAACTGTCCTCTTGGATATAGAAACAAAGGAAAGTTTATTTAAACATTTCAGGAAACAATTTAAAAGCCAATTGCAGTTGGAAGAATTTGATATAAATAATTAAATTTTGAAAATGAAAATAAAGTAACCAATAACAATGTCATTTCCCGTCCAACTTTTTGGAACTTTTGTTCA
Organism: Andricus grossulariae; assembly: GCA_011634705.1. Classification (NCBI taxonomy): domain Eukaryota; kingdom Metazoa; phylum Arthropoda; class Insecta; order Hymenoptera; family Cynipidae; genus Andricus; species Andricus grossulariae. The sequence goes on from JAABKJ010014453.1 coordinate 2,853, forward strand.
TGCCGTGATTGATACAAGTGGTCATCGAAATTTAATTGGTCAGCAGGTACTACAAAATGCTAGCTATCCGTAGCAAATTGAAAAATCGGATATAACCCATATTTCTGATATGTCGTTAAATCAGATTCCAGTTTTGGAATCAACCCCGTACCTCACACCGAACAGTATTGAAATAAGTGGTGCCCACGTTCCAGGATACGTCCCCTGTCTCTATGATACAATTACCGCGCAAGCCCCATCACGAAGAATGGTGTCGTTAGTAGTTGACATCAGGTCGTAACCAAGGGACACTCAAAATTTTGCGGCATCTACACCACAGTATTCGTCAATCTTTGCTCACTCTACTCAGTCGGGAGGGGGAAGAATTCAGTATTCCCACACTAAGTTCCATAATAAAATGGTGGGTACAATTGCTAAAAAATGGGGAATCACTTTTAGTGTGGATAATGAAACAAGTGCCGAAAACATTTTGACCAGTGTGGAAGAGGGGCGTTCGGTTTTAGGCTCGTTATCAGGGTCGTGATGAAAGGATCGCTGATTTTCTGCCATGCTTGCAGGGGAGCTTCCTCAAGTTTCAACGGCCTGTTTCCATGCAAGAATAAATGGACCGGGCACATCGTAACCTAAGGCCTGATCTTCATAAGTCTATTCGCCACTTCGAGTTTTCTGATTATAATCAGTTAGCGCTGCTCTCAGTTGAAGTGGAAAGAATGGCGAATTTAGATAAAGGTGAGCGCTCACCTCCTAGCCCGGAAGATTCGTTCTTCCCTAAATTAACTTATGCCAAAAACACTAAACTTTCTCGCGGAACTGGTGAGACTACCAGTGGCAACGCATTAAGCGGTGCCAATTCCTCTCTGGAATCATTGGTGATTGTATTGGTAAAGCTGGTGGATAAATTAGGCGCGAAGGCTTCTTCACATGATAAGCCTGAATCAGGTAACGGTAATCAAGCTAGACATAATAATAACCATCAAACCAGTCCCAAGACCAATAAGGGTGAGACTCATAGTGAGGAGGTATTATTGAAAGCCTTAACTAAGCCTGACTCCATTAGAAGGAGTCCAGTTCCAATAATGAGGATCCAGCCAAAGGCTGAACCACCTTTCTTCAATTGTGGTGGTTCTGACCACGGTCGGAGAAAGTGTGAAGATACCTGGGGGAAAATATTGCTAGAATTGCGGCAAGCCCAACCATGTTATGCGAACTTGCGATTCAGCTCACTCTGAGGGAAAGCAATAAAGGAGGGCCGTCTCAGGGTCGCTGCCACTCGTTTTATTCCAAGACAGACCCTCATTTCTGCTATGAATGATGTACCTAACTCAGCCCCCTCAAATTTAACTAGTCAACTCGAATTGACTCAGAAAGTATATTCTGAACCTAAACCTAGATTGTCTCAGAAGTTACCATACCATCTGAGACACAACTTAAATTAAATTTCAACCACTCGTCATCAATTCTTAAAGCGGGGAGGGATACCTCCCCACCCTCAGTCACTCAATTGAAAATGGCAGCTCATGTTCCCACTCAGTCTTTCAAAACGCGCCTTCGTTCTAAATCCTGCTCATATTTAAGTGCTGGACTTACCAAAATCTCAGATGTCCCGGGGACGAAGGGGCTGCTCAGTAAGAATCCTTCTGAAACTACACCTGAAGTTCTATCAGGGATTGGTACCACTATTGAGTCTGTCATTGGAGTAGCGTGTCTGCCGGCCACATTTTCAGAAACCACCCATTCAATTAACTTCATGATCATACCTGGGCTCACTGATGCTTGTGTACTAGGCATGGATTTTGCCGAATAGTACGGTTTTATTCTGGATTTGCATGACAAGCAGTTGTGGCTGGCTGACGATCCAATCATAAAGTTTGCGTTTGGTCCCGCAGGCAAGAATGAAATCAACACTTGTAAAGGCATTGCATTGCTGGATGAAGCGGAGAAAGTTAAGTTGGACCAGTTTTTGATGGGTATGATAAAACCGAAACCCGATAAGTGACCCGCTGCAAAATTTATCGAGCATATGATCGACACGTAAGGGAACCCTCCGATTCGTCAGAGGAATCATCGCATGTCACCTAAAGTGTGTGACGCGTTAATCGCGGAAATCTTGGACCGCTTAAATTTCGCTCGATACATCTCAACCCTAGATCTGAACAAGGTTTACCACCAGATCCCTCTAAGTGAAGATAATAAGCCAATCACGGCTTTTACCATTTCAGGAAAAGGGTCGTGCCAGTTCAAACGCATGCCGTTTGGTCTCACAAGGGCTTCAGCAACCTTTTGACGGTTGACTTGTGCTGGTTGGAACGGACCATTGGGCGCTTAAATGAAGCAGGGCTGACGCTCGGCCCAGGCAAGTGTAAATTCTGTTAAACGTAAGTACAATTTCTGAGATTCAAGGTGAATGAAGATGGGTTGTTAGTAGACGATGATAAGGTTCGCCTCATACCTAAATATGCGCGACCCAGGAACGTTAAACAAGTCAGATGTTTCGAAAGGGGCTAAGTTATGGTATAGGCGATTAATCAAGGACTACGCTAAAATCTGTGGACCACTCTCTCGCCCGACCAAGAAAAATTACAATTACTCTTGGGGAGAAGAGCAGGAAGAGGCGTTCCAGACTCTAAAAACAGCATTGGTGTCGTTGCCTGTATTGGCGCACCCCGACTTCAATATACCATTCTGCGTCCAAACGGACGCAGGTGATTTTAGTTTGAGGGTGGTTATCACCCAAATTCAAGATAAGCACGAACGTGTGATCGCATACGCTGGTCGTGTGATGTCCAAAGCGGAGCGGAACTATTCGACAACCGGAAAAGAGTGCCTGGCCGTAGTGTGGGCCATCAGAAAGTTTCAGTACTATCTCGAAGGATATCACTTTTGATTGGTGACTGACTACAGTAAACTCCGATGGCCCAGCAGGCCTATCGAGGACGACTGGTATGCCAGGCAGTGTGAGGCTGTGTTTAAATCACCGGGAAGTACCATGGTCGGAAAGTGGTAAACGGGGAGATTCTTAAGTACCTGAACAATCCGCTATTGGAGGATATCATTGACGACTATCATGTTGGGAAACTGCTGGTTCCCAAGAACCGCCAGTCAGACCTGGTACATCAAGTGCATTGCACGTCTGAAGCCGGCCATTTAGATAGAGAAAAGGCCTACCATCGTGCCACAATTCGCTATTATTGGCCTGGCATGTTCAAAGACATTACGTCTTTCGTCAGAAATTGCGAGATATGCCAGCTCAATAAACTTGAGCAAGCCCAATTGCGAGAGCTTATGACCCAACGAAAAGTCCAGGAGCCATGGACAGTCGTGGCTCAACTCGGATAGTGGCACCGAATTTAATAATAACGTGGTGAACGACCTTGCTGTGGAGTTCGGTATCCACCGCTCGTTCACAACACTTTGTCATCCTCAGGCTAATCCTGTGGAGAGAACCAATAGAGCTCTCAAAACCATTATTAGATCATTCATGGACCAAGATCATAGAAATTGGGACCTCCACCTCAATGAGTTCCGATTTGCCTACAATACAGCACTTCATAGTACCAAAAGAGTTACACCAGCGTTTCTAAATTTGGCTCAGGAGCCCCGTCCGCGAAAAACGATTCGCAGTGTAAATGAGGGGGAGGCCGATTTGTTACCACCTGAGCTTCAAGTCTGGTTAATTCGGATCGCGCGATTAGAGCATTTGGGGGAACTAATGACCAAGTTCCAAGATCAGGCCTTCTTGGAATAAGCTAAATATTGCAATCAGCATCACTGATACCACCAATTTAAGGACAGTGATATGGTCAAAAAGCCTAATCAATTTCTATCGAAAAAAGGAACTCATGTGTCGGCTAAACTGGTCCCAAAGTTTAGTGGCCCCTTCATTGTGGTGGAGGTAATCTCACCCAATATTTACAAGCTGGCGTAGCCAGAAGGAAGATTGGCGGGGGGGTATCACGCCTCCCACCTTCAAAGGTATGTCGGCGATCTGTAAGACGCAACGAGTAATGCAGAGGAACTGGCTCAACTCAATAGAATGCTATTGGAAATTCGCGATTCGAAATCCGAGATAGAACGTGTCGACGCAGGCTCCAGGTTATGATACGAAGGCCAGCAGCGATGGGAGACACCATCGTCTCGTCATCAGTAACAACGGCTGAAGAACGGCAATCGGGGCTGCAGCAGGGAGCGACGGGACACACTGACGTCCCTCGGTCTCAACCACATACCCAGAGAAGCAAGGAATCGGAGCCGGAGGAGGCCGAAGAGGGAGCGGTGGGAGACGTGACCGTCTCACGCCCCGCGACACCGGTAGCTGTTGTCATGTACCTGGCCCTTGTGAAGGGGGACGGGCGAGTCACGCGCGCCTGTGAGGAAAGAACCCGCACCGGAAGCGGCTGAGGTTGCCCAGCAACCACCTCCGTCAAGGGTAGGGGGCCCCTCAGTGGAAGAGCGGATCCGGGAATGAATCGGTAGTGACTTGTCGTTCCGCTGAAGGAGGTGCCGACCTGTGATGTAGGGGACAACAAAAGAGCAGAAGGATCGATGCACAAAGTGTGGGAGCCGTTATCATAAATCGAACCACTGCCCTCGCTGGAATAAACTACAACGCTAACAATCAATGTTTGAGCCCTACGGGGTTATGCGTTTTCATTGTGCATGATTGAGTTAAGTTAGTTCTTAGTATGTATCTTCGAGTAGATCAATTAAGTAATGAGTAAGTGACGTCCTAATCCGTCGGGGTTATTCGTAGGAACCTCGGTTTTCTGTGGTGTCTCGAAGAATTAATTCAGCTCATTCACTTAAACATAAAATTAGTCTTTAAGTAAGAATAAGAAAGTAGGTGAAAGATACCACACTAGTCCGCTGAGCGGCCGTGGCCACTCGTCTGAAGCCACTTCTCAGAACCTTTGCTCTATTTTACTACCATAAAATCGAATGAAATTTTTTTTTTGTACAACCATCTCCTTATTTTAAAAAATTGAGTCAGAGAACAATAGATCAACATAACTGACTGTCTGCGAACAGTTATAAAAGACAGGCCAAGAAATATGAAAGTTCTACTGCTAGTATTTGAGATAAATTCTAGTATTTGTTGTAATTTCTGAGACTTTACCTAAACTTAATTGGTTTAAAATGAATAATAATTTTAAAGACTAACTGAAATATTAGTCTGGTATATAGGAGTTCGACAACTAATATCAAATCAAAACGTACTAACTAATTTTATATTCATTATTACTTTCAACAAGTGAACTTCACAATTTTAGATCAAGCAAATAACTTTAAAATACGAAAAACTCATCACCTGTCAAAACTAGGGAGGTTAGGTCATCCGACCGGAATCAATAATTGTCAGACCACGGGACTCCACGTAAAATAATTATAACTAATCTTGTTCATTTCTTTTCCTTTTATAACCTGATTTCATACCCGTCATGAGTGGAAAACAGGAGTGGATAAATCACCCACAACAACGACTTTCAGATGCTGCGGGGTGTTTAATTCAACAGCAAAGGACTCCGTGGACTAAGAAGAGGAGGTTCCCCACAGTGTTGCTGGAGTAAGCGCTCTCAACTTTCCTGCAGGTCGATCGAAAATTCCCAATTTTTCCCGGACAAGTTTTAAAACTTCCCGGAAATTTCCCGTAAATTCAAATCATCTAAAACCATATAGGAAAAACTGATTTATTGAATTTATTAAATAGTAAAATCTAATTTATCTGATTTGAAATGCGCTGCGATTGTACAGGTGTATTTTTTTTGTTAAAACAAGTTTTAAAACATGAGTTAACATAGCCTAGAAGTACACGGAATTGTAAATACTACGCAAGCCAGATATAGGTATTACGCGCGGCCTGTAAGTCTGTAACAGGTTGAAAATCCTCGTTATACTAGATTTTCATAGTTTAAAACATATATACATATAGTTGTTAATTTCAAAAAATAATGAAAATTCTAAATAAATTAATTTTATGGATTCACAAAAATGTGTAATTATTTTTAACAATTGTAATTTTAAGTAATACTTATTTTAATCAGAGGTTGATGTAGAGATCTGAAAACTAGAATAATGTATGAAACCTGGTCATTGATATATATTGTATTTAAACATATCAGTCTCTTCTTTTTTAAATTAACATTATTTTAGTTATATAATGTCGTTAAAACGTATACTGTGATACCGAATTTTAATATGAAATTGAACGAAAAAAATGTGCCAGGTGCTGAATTACAGAATAAAAAGGTGGACGAAAACACTATTTGCTAGTTGAAAAGGTGGTAGAAGTGCAGAAAACAATGTACCAAAGGGAAAAACCAACAACTTGTGGACCGGCATGTCGACTGCAGGTTATGTATACATGGTGTATAGTGGCACAGTTGGAATAGTAGAAAAATAGTGCTTTACATAAAAATGAAATTATCTGTAATGATAAAAACATATATAAAAAAAAAGGTTGATGAAGCATTTTCAAAGAAATGTAGTTGAAAATGAATTAATAGCTGCCATTATAAGTGGGTTGTCAGTTTTGAAATTCATGTAGCTTGCAAAATACTCAAGTAAATGCAAATGATTTCATTTTTAATATGTGTTTTAAGTGCATCATCGGGAATATTACCCTTGCGAAGTATTAAGCAGGGTTTTGGAAATTAAATAAAATAATAGTTACATTCCAAGTACGACTTGTACCGACTGTCACTTATACAATTTCCAAAACAGCAATTCTTGGTCGCACTAACTAACGTCTAACTAACGTGTCAGGGAGAGGCTGCGCTTGCGCAGCATTATTTTCTTAAATGAGAAGGTCTATTGATGGCGATTGGTATCTCTTCCTCCGTTACATGTTGTCAATTTTCAAACGGTAAAACTGTATTTTTACATTCTCATCTGAATAAGAAGGTATTGGTTTTATATGAAAATCTACTTTTGCGGATTTCATCAAATTTCGACGTTTTCGGACTCACTGATTTAATGCTATTCTTACGAATAAAACAAAAACTACGCATCCTATCAAAATCTGATCCAGAACAAATTTTTAGATCGTTTTTGTATGCACAATTTTTGTTGCGTCATCTTTTTCAATATCTTGCATAGTTTGACCGCAAAATAGAATTTTTAATTTTTCATTATTTTTTTGTGCGGTCAAAATGTTAATTTTTGATATTTCATAAAATTTAAAAAGCTGTTATGACAATATTGTAGGGTATTGTTTTATATAAATAAATGTATGTATATATATATATATATATATATATA
>JAABKJ010014454.1:0-10106 GCA_011634705.1 Andricus grossulariae
TGAAGAGGCGAGATGGGTCAGCGAGAAACTTTTGATTCTCCCTGATCCATCTCTCCCTCTTCTGTATTCTCCTCCTTACGTCAGATAACAGCCGGATTTTGTCAACAATATGCTGCCTTATTGTCAGCAGCTTTGACTTGTTCAATGTGTGATTCAAGATCCTCAGTTCTTGCGCAAACTTTCGAACCCTTTCCGTGAACGGTCTATCAGATGTTATGAAGTCAATCACACATTAAAAACGGGACACATTCTGTCTTGCCAATCCAATCTTGTTGTTCAGTTGATGCAAGCGTCTTTTGGTCTTTTGATCCATCGTCGGTTTCAGCCTTTGATTAGAATCAGTCAAATATCTCGCAGTACCATAAACTGAACCATTGATGGTCCAGAGGTCGACTGTTCCAAGATATCCTCACGAAGGGAGGTATCCATCTTGGACAAGTATTGGGGCTTAGGAGAAACCTGGATGTTGATGTTCATTCTTGTCCTGAAATCGCAATCATCTCTCAGGCGTGTGCATACGCGCCATAAAGCCTCCGTGAACATGGATCAGTGCTGTTTGCCGACCCATTGTCGAGTGCTCTGCGCGTCCGATCATTTCGAATTGCATCTACAGCTTTTTGGTTGTTTGGTGCCCTTCAGCTTTCAGCATGCTTGTTGCTAATAATCTATTTGATATGCTTATTCTTGTTTTGAGTGACCTTCAGGTTTCATTGTTAATAAGATGGTTTCCGCCCAATGCGCATTCTTCTTGAAGGTTTATTTGCTTATCTTCTCAAACAACCAAAACCTTATTTTGGACGTCGACTTTAACATGATCGAACGTGATTCCTTCGCTACCCCCACGCCAGTCTATCATTAATTCAATAACATTTTGGTTGTTACGCCTCAGATTGATGGTTTTGTCTTCGGGACTCTCCTGAATTCTCGGATATCTTCTAAATTGTCTGATTTCTTTTGAATTCTCTGAAATCTTTTGCACTCTTTGAACTCTTTTTTATTCTCTTAATACTCTTAAAATTTTCTGAATCCTTTTGAATTCTATGAATTCTTTTGAACTCTGTGAATTTCATGAATTTTTTTGAACTGTGTGAACTCCATGAATTCTTTTGAACTCTGTGAATTCTATGAATTCTTTCGAACTCTGTGAATTCTATGAATTCTTTTGAACTCTGTGAATTCTTCTGAATTCCATAAATTATTTTGAATTTTTCTGAACTCTCTTTTAAAGTTTTTTTGTAACTCTCTTAAAATCTTTATAATTCACCGCGAATTATTTTGAATTTCTACTAGTCCTTTGTATTATCTGGATTTCCTGAATTCTTTTGGATTCTGTAAAATATTTTTAATTCAATTAGTCTTCTAACTTGAATTCTCTTTACATCTTTAGAATACGCCTTAAATTATTTTGACTTCCTTCAAGTATTTTGAATTCTCTGAAATTCAAGTAAATCATGTAGATTTTAAATTAATTCTGTACATTTCAAATGAATTATGTATAATTCAAATAAATTCTAAGAATTCATTTGAGATACCTGAAGTCGTTTGAATTCTCTGCATTTTTTTAGATTTCTGTGAATTCATTTTATATTCTCTGAATTCTTCTGTATTATCGGAAGTTTTTTAAATTAATCTAAAGTCTTTTGAATGGTCCTAATTCTTTTTAAATTCTCTGAATTCTTTTCAATTCTCCAAATTCTAAGAAATATTTTGAATTTTTCTGAACTCTCTAAACTGTTCTGAATTTTTTAAATTCTCACGAGACCACTGAAATTTTGTGATGCTTTTTATTTACCCCGAAATCATTAGAATAGACTGTGAGTTAGTTTGGACTCCTTTAAATCTTTTGAATTCTCTGAATCTTTATAAATGCCTCTCAAATAATTGAATTAACTTCTAATCTTTGCTTTTCTTATGTTAGTTGTAATTCAATTATAAGTAGCCAATTAATCATATTCACACCTCCAAATAATAATTATTGAACAAAATATTTACCAACAGGTTTTATTTTACTTTAAATAGTTTTGACTAAATAAAGAACCTAATTGAAAGCCTCGTCAAACGTAGTTGACAAGGATCTTTGTCTCATTTGAAAACTCCACACACAAAAAAAGATCTTGGAAATTTTTGATACATGAGTGCAAAACTGAAAACCGATTCAATCCATAGAAATATATATTTCCAGATAGGACTAATATCAATCCTGTACACAATTCGAAAAAATCAACTTTATTTTTGCATTATTGACTTATTTTGGCAATATTGTCGTAGTTCGGACGGTATTCTCACATACTTGTAAAATCACAAAATTTAGTGTCTGTTAGATATACTCAGTCTTAGAATGTGTCGACCATGTCTTTTAACATTTTCTTTCTTACCTAATAACATTTCATATTCTCAATTTGCTGGAAGAATTTCAATATCCGAATAATGTTAAAGGAAATAATGGTAAGCCAGACTGAGAGACGGGTGAACCCTTTGAAGGTTAATATCGCAAAGACTGTTGCGCGACGTGCTGAAGCTCTGGGTGTTTCTGGCACCACAGAACGTGCATGCGCGCCATGAAGCCTCTACGTACCGGGACAATGCTGGCATCGTAGCAGTCCAGGAAGTCATCCTTGAGTTGATTCATCCACCCAACAGTGTGAGTGTTCCGCCGGTCCGTCGTCATGTTTCGAAGCAAATTATTTCCAGCAGACCGATTTCTAGGGTGATCGGCACTGTTTGCCGACTTATTTTTGGGTGTTCTGCGCGATCGATCGTTTTGAACCGCTTCTACAACTGGGTTTAGTGGTGTCATCGTTATTCCTACGATCAACAAGGGAAACGGATCATCCATCCTTGCAGAACCCCGAACGCAAGGATGAGGCAGCAAACTCTAGAAGGTCGCCCCGTTATTCTGAAGTCACCGTTGTAAGAGACCTCACCCAGGTGCCATTCTATTTCTTATATGAGATAAGCTCCAATCCTCATTTGAGACAAGCTCACTTGCTCGTATCAGAGAAGGTTATTGGGCTCGTATAAGAGAAGTCCTCTTCCTTATATGAGAGAAGCTCTCTTCCTAGTATGGGAGGTCTTTTTCTCGTATGAGAGTAAGCTAGGCTCTTTCACCCATCAACGATACTACAATCATACATATAAGGAGAGGTCAGTTTGAGGTCAGTTTGTCCAACATGCTTAGACCTCCCCACCAAATACAAGATATTGAAGCCCCTAGGAGAGGTAATGGATATTACTATTATTAAATTTTAATTTAAACCATATTCTTTAATTTAAATTCAAAATTAAAAATAGTGGCAAGGTACAGAGAAATTACCCGATAATTATGACATAGAATTTGAATAAATATTGAATTTAATTTTTCATCTTTCACTTGCAAGAAACCTTCTCTTATACGAGAAATAGAGCTTGCCTCATACGAGGAAGCGGGCATCTCTTGTACGAGCAAAAGAATCCTTGCTCATACGAGCAAGAGAAGCTTTGCTCATACGAGCATGAGATGCCTCGCTCATACGAGCAAGAGAGGCCTCGCTCATACGAACAAGAGATATTCTTACATACGTGAGAGAGAGAGAAGCATCTCTCATACGAGCCACAGAAGCTTCTCTCATACCGGCAAGAGAGCTTGTCACATACGTGGAACATAGCTTCTCGCATATGAGGAAGAGAGCTTCTCGCATATGAGAAAAAGAGCTTCTCTCATATTAGCAAGAGAAGCTTCTCTAATGCGAGCAGGTAAAGGTTCTCTCATACGAAAAATAGTGCATCTCTCATACGAGTAAGAGAATCTTCTCTCATACGAGCAAGAGAAGCTTCTCATATACAAGGAAGAGAGCTTCTGTCATACGAGGAAGAGAGCTTCTCCCATAACAGGAAGATAGCCTCGCTCATACGAGCAAGAGAACGTTCTCGCATACGAGCAAGACAGCTTGTCTTATACGAGGAACAGAGCTTCTTGCATATAAGGAAGAAAGCTTCTTTTATATAAGCTAGAGAACCTTCTCTCATACGAGTAAGAAAAGCTTCTATCGTACGAGCAAGAGAGCTTGTCTCATACGAGGAAGAGAGCTTCTCTTAAACGAGCAAGAGAGCTTGTCTCATACGTGGAAGTGGGCTTCTCTAATACAAGCAAGAGAAGCTTCTCTGACACGAGCAAGAAAGGCTTTTCTCATACCAGGAAGGAAACTTCTGTCATACGAGGGAAAGACCTCTCATAATCGTATAAGAGAAGCTCCCTTCCTAGTTTGAGAGGTCTTGTCCTCGTATGAGAGAAGCTCTCTTGCTCGTATGAGAGAAGCTACCCTATTACGTATGAGAGAAGCTATCTTGCTTGTATGGGCGAGGTTTCTCTTTCTTGTATCTGAAAAGCTGAATTACCTAATCACTTCTGATTGAGATATTCTTAACACGGGGAATACCTCGACGTTTCATAACTCGGTCACGGAGGAAGTCATCGACATTACTCTCTGTATCGCTAGTTTTAGAGACAATGTCAAGAAGTGGAGAGTCTCAGTCGAACCTACTATCTCAGATCACTCACAAATAGAGTTCGAGTTGAAATCCATCGTACCCGCGGGTCCTAAGTGGGCCAGAACCCCAGGAAGAACGGACTGGGAACAGTTTTCCACGAAACTAAGGAGTGCACTCTTGGATGTTCCCAGATAAATTAGAGACGTGGTAACTCTAGAGATAACAGCCAAGATTTTCACGGAGGTCATCAAATCTACTTATGAAAGTAATTGTCCACCAGCAAGAGTCCGAAAGGTTGGGGAGACACACTGGTGGAACGGGAAACTCGAAGAGCTTCGCAGGGAAACCAGAGAGAGGTTCAGACTTGCCAGTACTGATAAAACAGATGAACTATGGACCTTATTTACTACGATGAGAGACGAATGCAGAGGTGCAATACGTAAGGCGAAGCAAGAAAGCTGGAGTAACTTCTGCACAGACGGCGAGAAAGAGCAGAGGCGGCTTGACTGAACTAGCTGCTCTTTCGAAACCCTGGATCCTATTCTTGGCACTCTCAAATTGCCCGACGGGGGATACACAGAGTCGGGCGAGGAGAACTTGGCTCACCTGATCAAGTGAAATTTTCCGGACTTCATAAGGTCTGGAGAAAAGGGGCGTGTTGCCCTCTGAGGCAACCAAAACCACTTGTGGCCAACTGGCCCCGTCCAGGGTCAGGTAGACCCTGAAGTCTTTCAGTCCTTACAAGTCTCCTGGTCCGGATAGCATATATCTGGTTTTCTTACAGACGGCTGGAGAGCTCATCATAGGACCGCTCGTGAGACTTGATAGGGCTAGTATAATGCTGGGATATATTCCAACAGCATGGAGAGGTACAAGAGTAGTCTTCATTCCGAAAGCCTCACATATTTCCTACTGAAAATAATGGAAAGACTTGTGGATAGATACATCCGCGACAAGGTCTTATCAAGAAGGCCACTTCACAAGTATCAACATGCCTATAGGGCTGGTCACTCGACCGAGACGGCCCTGAGCGAAGCAGTAACCTAATCGAAGATCAACTGAATCAGAAAGGCCTCGCGATTTGAACCTTTATGGATATCGAAGTAATCTTTATGGATATCGAAGGAGTCTTTTACTACACCTTTAAAGGGGTGATCAAGGCGGCCATGTTTGAACATGGTGTGCCTATTGCAGTCGTGAAATGTACCTGTCACATGTTGGCCAACAGGAACCTAACAACGACTAAGGCTGATACCACCTTATGCGAAACCGTTGACTCGGGATGTCCGCAGGTAGGCGTTTCATCGCCCCTGCTAGGGTGCTTGGTACTGGATGAACTGCTTCATCTGAGGACAACAACTGGAAATCAAAAAACCAACTAAATATCTAGGAGCCATCCTAGATAAGAAGTTGTTATGGAACGAGCGCCAGGAGAACAAGTACAAAAAGCTAATAGCAACTCAATGGCTCTGTACGAGAGTCATAGGGAACAGCTGGGGCTTGAAGCTGGAGACACTTATGTGAATCTACACAGCGATCCTGCGCCCCAGGCTAACCTATTCAGCGGTGGTCCGGTGGAGCAGGGTCGAACTGTCCACTGTGAACTCTCGACTGGATAGAATCAGGGCCTCTCTATCTCACCGTCAAGGCCGTGGCTGCGAAGGCGGCCTGGAGATTAAATATGGTAAACGGAGGAAGTATCTCGACAGCAATGCAGATCCCAACCGTCATCGCGATCAGGCCAAGCTTGAGCATGCTCAGGGACAAAATGCCCACTCGTGATCTCTTCGACAAGAAGTATCATGTTAGCCTGTCCACGAAGTAGGAATAGGTTAACGGCGAGGCACACCTGCCTAGTGAAGGGGACAACTGGTTTACAGATGGCTCCAGGAATAAGGAGAAAGCAGGAGTCGGTGTATATCGTAAAAGGAGTGAAATGGGCTTCACAATCCCGATGGGGTCCTACGCTGCAGTCTTACAATCTGAGATTATGGCCATGCTCCAGTGCTCATACAAGGCACGGGAGTATGGCAACAAAAGATGGATCCGTATCTGCTTAGACAGCAGGGCTTCTATAATAGCCCTGAATGGAATAACGCCTACATCGCTACTAGTATGGGAGTGCTTTGAGGCACTCAACACAGCCGCATCAAAGGCAATGAGATATCCGACAGGCTAGCAAAACTGGTAGCAAGAGAAAACTTCGCTGGATCCGAGCTGGTTGCAGGCACTTCCAGTAGGTTAGTCACTGGAGTAATCAACTGCTGGCTGACTGAGGAACATCAGAATGAGTGTGGATTGGCCGTTGGGTGCAGAAAGGCCAAAACACTATTGGCCTTAAAGCTAAACCCTAACCGAGCGAAGGAAATACTCAAGCTCGAAAGGAACGAAGTCAAAGTCCTAAAAGAAATTGTTACACTCGTAGAACATAGAAACCTCGGATATCACAGACACAAAATAGGGCTCGCAGACAGCCCCCTCTGTCATATTTTCGGAAGGAAAGATGAGACAGCTATTCATATCCTTTGTCACTGCCCCGCGATTGTGGAAAAGAGTCCAACACTCACGGGCAGTAACTGCATCAGTGAGTCGAAAATATCGGCCAATAGTGTGGCTGCGGTCTTCGCCGTATGGAGAAGGCTTTGAGGTCACTCTTAAGCTCACAAGAGACGCAACAGGATCACCCAAGCATCAGAGGCTCTTAAGGTCTCAACCCAAGATAATAATAACATTCATTATATTGAATTAAATAATGAATCAATTTCTGTTATTTAATTCGATGTATCTAAAATTGCTTAAATAATTAATTTAATTTTTCAAATTTAGTAAATAAGTAATTTCGTGAAAATTGAATTAATTGAACGTGAGTAAAAAAAAATACATGAAATCTCACCAAAAACATCTGCGATGCAAAAGATGCCAAGTACAACTACATGACTTTATGAATTCCAAGTTGACCAAAAAATTAAGTAATAATAATTCATAATAAAATATATTGAGAAACTTTTGATATAATATACCCTACAGCTTTGTAGAAATAAATTTTAAAAAGTCATTATAGGCATTATAAAACTGGATGGAATTGATTGTATAAGCAAAATGACTTGAAAAAATGGATGGTATAATATAAACCCGCCAAGATTTATGATATCAAAAGTAGCTTTTTCAACTTTATTTTTAAACATTCTATTGGGTCCCTCATAAAAAAAGTTTTATAATATATTTTATTGTGAATATTTTTTTCCCCAAATTAGTTTACCAGCTTGGATTTTACAAATTCATGTGGATGTAACTGGCAGATTTTTCTCATCGCAGATGTTTGTGATGCGATACATTATTTTTTAACGAAAAGGTTTGAGGTAGAATAATTATACAGTTTTGGAAGTAATATCAGACACTATAATTCCGCTAACCTAATATTGGAACGACAATACGTAATTAAATAAGAATTATTTCTTACATAATAGCCCTATTTGGCGGTAAATACGTCATGGACGGAAATATTATATACTATATCATAAACATTACCAAAATCTCCCGAATTATTTAGCGAAAATTTTTGATAGAAGTAACTTACGTAAGTCTTATCGAGTCTGTTTGAACTAAGATAAGACACTTCTTAATTAAGTGACCTCTTTACAAAGTTGTTACAATCAGATTATTTTAGTCCCTTTTTGATTCTCGAAAAAGTTTGGTTACAAACTTTTATTTTCAAGAGAATTTTCAAGTTGTAAAGTCTGTTAATTTTATATAAGATACTCTATCGCACAAATGGCATCGGAGAAGAGATTTTTCGCCTTAATGTTTGTTATAAAATTGATTAAAACATCACCAGCTGTCAGAAATAGAAACGGAATGATACCTGACGAAATATCAGGCCCGGAAATAGGAGAAAGAGCTCTTGACGATCATATTGCTTTGGTACGCATCGTCTCTATACCGCCTGCCAGACAAGGCGAGACAGTTCAGCGTGAGCTGACTTTCCATACCGAAAGAAACGAAACAATTACTCAAGTTTGTGTAATAGATCCAGCATATTTGCCTGTTACTGGAGGCCTAGTTGAACAAATTGATAATGGTCCAGGATTTCGAAATGTCACTCTAAAATTCTACAGTAGACGGAACTCTGGAATTAATAAAGTCGTAGTGCTGTACGGTCATTATCCCAACATCCAAAGGCATTTCTGAAGTGTTTACCAAAATGTAGCAGAAACTCATCAAGTCTGAAATTTTGTTAGCGTAAGATGTAAAGCAGATAAAAATAATTTCCTTAAAAGTGTAGTTATTAATTTCTGTTATTCCGATACAATCTGATATTATGAATCTGAAAATAAAACGCAAGGAAGCCAATTTATTGAAGAAAATAAATTCATAAGATCAACAAATGTTTATAATTGATTTAATTAGGCTAAATAACCTAGCTAAAAAAATATTTTAGTCCATAAGTGGAGCATGGAAAGAAAAGATTACTGTTTACAGACTTTTTTTTTAATTATGAAAACCAATTCGACGTGAAGACATCATAGAACCTAAAAAATCTCCTTGACAACGAATGTGGAAAATTGACATTGTGATGATGTGCGAAATGGATGTTTTATACAAAAATCGTTTCATTACGTGAGCAATCTGAATTGCTACATTCTTGAGATAGTTTGTTAAACATTGATTTATTGCGATTATCAGAAGTTTGGCACTATTGGTTTCCTTATTTGTAGAAACAACAATGTTTCAGAAAACGGACCTACCCTGCACTTATCCATGAGATAAAGTGTAAAGCTTTTTAAAATAAAAATACAATTCCAGTTCTGAAAGTAGCCTTTTATACGACAGGACGGGCGGACTGTACTAGAGTTGCTATGTTAATAAAACTAGGTTTCGTTTACTAGATGTTACTCAATTGGTATCGTCATAGTGGTATCAACAGTATGACCATAATTTTTTTACTAAGAAATCCTTGTCATTCCATCAAGATACAATTTAACTGTAATTTTGTTTTTAAAGAAAAAACCTTTTTTAGTTTTTTTTTTTTTTTATAAACTTGATATCTAAGGGATGATGGTCTAACATCCGTGAAAAACCAACCTTTTACAGTCAATCGCTTTGTTTATTTTTCAATTTGATCAAAAAATGTAGAAATATAAAATGTTAAAAATATAAACATGTCATTACACTTATTCGAAAATGTTGAAGTTTAGATATTAAAAATTACAATCTAAACCAGCAGTACTAATTTGCAAAATCTTAATATAATGTTTATGTATGTATGTATTTGTGCATGTGTGTATGTGCTAGTCACAAAATTTGGAAGGGTTATATTTCCAAATGATATCCATTATTGATTAAGTTTAGATCCAAATTATATTAGATGTTATTTAGATTTCATTTTTTTATAATGGTAGGCTAATTACCCATATTATTCTGTTTCTTATGAAATTTTGAACTGAAAACGATTTTTCAGCTATTAAAAAAAATGTATCCAAAATGTTGAATTTTCAAGCCAAAAAGACTATCCTTTCATAAAACAGTTAAATTTTCACCAAATAACACTGGTTTACAAAAAAGAAAAGGTGAGGACTATTTGACAAGACCACTTTATCCTTATGTATTTTGAAGCGCTGAATACGAATCCGAGGTCTATT
>JAABKJ010014455.1:0-10106 GCA_011634705.1 Andricus grossulariae
TAAAGTAAAAAACAGTACCACTCTGATAAAAAATTCAGCGTTTCCCTTAACATGTACTAGGTGGCGTTGCAAAACGGCGACCCGGTATGGCACGACTCTGGGCCATGAAATTAGCCCTACCCGTGCCAGATCATGCCAGCCCGATCGGGGCCAGATGGGTAATAGGGAAAATATATGGCGATTTCTGCGAGGGTATAGTTATTTTTATTATTATATTTGAGGATTCTCTCGTTTCGGACTTTGTCCATCAGTGTTTTCCCGCATATTATGCGCAGAGGTTTCATGCCAATCGCGTGATCAACTTAAAACATTTTTTATAAACAAAATTTCAAATTGCAAACGCTTTTAATTTTGTATCCTTAAAGTCTTCAAAACTGAAATTTAAAATTCTTTCAGTTAAAAATTCAAGTTTGAAAACGAAGACATAAAATGGAAAAATTGTAAAGTAAAAGATTTTAGAATCAAGCGTTGTAAACTGTACGATGTAATAATTGAAACAGTTAACAACTGAACTTAACATTTAAAAAGAAGTTGAAATCGAACTCATTTTTAATTGAATTATATCATGTGATATTTGTGATATTTCAAGTGATTTGATAGATTGTTCTTCTAAAAATTTGTAAGATTCCCTGTGAAAAAATAAATTCACTGTCATTTCTCGGTTTTTCCCGGTCTCGGAAAATTCCTGGTTATTTCCCGGTTTTCGATGCCGATGGGACTGGATGCCGATGGGACTGGATTTTATCGGAGAGAATTTCTCCGGGAAACTGCACGTCGGGACGAAGACCTCGTCCGGACTAGCGAAGAGCGTGTCAGGGGAAGGTAACTCCTTTAAAGGGGAGAAAAATAATTCGGGTATGTCAAACTGTCGGACGGGTCTCTGCGATAGAGAAAGAGGAATAAACTGTGAAAATTCGGTTGGTGCGGAGGCTCCAAGTGAGCGAACTACGGGGAGAAGAGAAGGCTGCATAGGACCGTAAGTTGGCCCGCTAGCTAGTGCCTGGGCAAGCAACGCTTTTTGTCGGAGCTTCTTTCCCCGTCTCCGGAAGCTCCGGTTCGGATTTCGGTAATACATGATTCCGGGAGCTGATGATAGACCTGACGGAAGAGCGTCCGGCGGGGGTACGGGCAACGACCTACGTGCGTGATAGGTCGCCAAATCTATCATGACCCGGGCCTCAGACCGGGCAACCTATTTACTAACTGGATAGAAAAGAATATTCGGATAACCTTAACCGGGTTCAGACCAGATAGCCGAGATGGAACCGATAGAAAGAAATGGCAAAGGGGGCTATAACCTCGCTCGGGCCGGGCAACCTATATACACCCTTTTTTCCACTTCTTGAACTTCCTCTTCACCTTCCTTTTCATGCTCCTGATACTTCTCTATCACTTCCATCGTCCAGCTTACACTCCCCCCATCGTGCCTTCCGCTGCTCTCCCTTCTTATCCACAGCCCTAATGGCTCATGGTCTGATTATAACTATTCTTCTACTGCGAATCTCTCCGTTTCCTCTCCTCCCACCCTTGCATATTCATGAATACATAGCCTATCACCTTGCTTGCATATGTGTATTCTCCCTCCTCATCCCCTATTACCATACCATTCAACACCGCCCAGCCTCTATCCTCCATTCAGTCCCTTAGAATCTCCCCCTTCTTATTTATTATCTTATCCTTCGATTTTCTTTTGAAGCTCCCTCCTTCCCTGTACAGGCCCCCTTCCCTCTCCATCCTTGCATTAAAGTCCCCTCCCAGTACTGTCATTCCCTCCTCTTTTGCAGCTAGTAATTTTTCCACCCTTTCTTTAATCCTTTCCATACCATTTTTATTTTACACTGTCACAAACTTACACGTTACCCCTCTTATCTTTACTGCCTTCATTTGCACGCCCTCCCCCTCTCCCTCTCCATGCACTTCTTCCTCTAATATATCTCTCAACCCCGTTATAATTCCCCCTCTAGCTGTACCTTTCTTCCTCACTCTGACCGCCTCCTGTAGCCTCCACCTATACCTCCTTGGCAGCTTTCGCTCTATTATATCCCATTGTTTTCTCTCTAGCCATGTCTCCTAGCCCTGTCATTTAACATTCTCTGCACCTCCCTTTCCTTCCTAGTAAAATCTTAATCGATGCAAACCCCCTTATCCTTTATCCTATTTTAATTTCTCATTACCCACCACTTCTTTTTCCAGCTCTCCAATTCCACAACCGCCACTTCTTTCTCCTTTCTCCCCTCCAGCATAACATTCCCTACCTTGCCTTTAACCCACCCAATGCCCTGTTACTCTAGGATCTGGGTGTAATCCTGTGTACCGTTCTAGGTCCATCGGATTTTTTATTGAATATTGTGCAAAATGTTTTGCTGATTACGAAAAAGTAGGGTGCTGTTGTAATTTGAGGTTTTTTGAAAGTTCAAACATATGGTCGGCTAGAAAACCGATTTACAAAGATAAATTTACTTGATCATTTTTTGATTCAATCAACTGTTAACATAAAAAATTAACAATTACGTGGAAATATAAGAAAAAATAAAATTGTGCTTATTTTGTTTAAAATATTAATTGCACAGCAAAAAGCTTCTTACAAAATTTGGACTACTCTCAGAGAAGCATTCTTTCCTAAGAGAACATTTTTTGATAAAAGTGATTAATTTCGAGAAAACATCGATTGAAGAAATAACAAAATTCAGAGCCGAAATAGAAAGCTGGGTTTCTTTGTAGGAAACAATTTTATCGAGAAATTTCCAGAGATAAAAGATACTCCTTTTTGAGTCTACTTCAACCTTTATGAAGAACATTTTCTTCTAATGTTTGTATTTAACAAGTTAATACTTATTTTAGAATGTACATACTTTGATGTGCTGTACCTTCAGCAATTTTTAATAAAATCTTCTGCAAATTTGTACATGGATGACGTAAAGCCTCATTAAGAAATTATCGTCAGTTACTTAAAAATCCAATAATAACTCTTTGTGCTGTAAACAATAATGAACGAAGCCTCGTTTTTAGCTTCTAGTAATCGCAGAGACTTGTAATAAAGCTGAATAATTTTCATGAAAATTAAAAAATAAAATGGCTTTTTAAAAATATTTTTATTACTTATACTTTGTTTATTATTCAATTTAATTTGTTTGATTAAAATGTGATGGATCCTCATTGCTGTTATAAAGGACGATTTTACGGTGGCGGCATGTAGCCCCCATAAACCATCCCAAATTTTTTCTAAGTCAAAGGCGTAAACTTGTCGCTCGGGCTGGTTGCGCCCATGATGCGAGAGTCCCTTGCAAGAGCGACAAGTTTACGCCTTTGGCTTAGAAAAAATTTGGGATCGTTTATGGGGGGCCACATGCCGCCACCGTAAAATCGTCTTTCGCAACAGCAATAAGAATCCATTACATTTTAACCAAAAAAAATGAAATGTAATAATAAACAAAGTGTAAGTGATAGAAATATTTTTAAAAAGTCATTTTATTTTTTAACTTTTATGAAAATTATTCAGCTTTATTACAAGTCTCTACGATTATTAGAAGCCGAAAATCAGACTTTGCTCATTATTGTTTATAGTACAAAGAGTTATTATTGGATTTTAAAGTATCTGACGCTAATTTTTCAATGATGCTTTACATTATCCATGTATAAATTTGCAGAATATTTTATTACAAATTGCTAAAGGTTTTATCTCTTGAAATTCCTTGATAAAATTGTTTCCTACCTAGAAAACCAGCTTTCTATTTCGGCTCTGAATTTTTCTATTTCTTCAATCGATGTTTTCTCGAAATTGATCACTTTTATCAAAAAATGTTCTCTTAGAAAAGAATGCTTCTCTGAGAGTAGTCCAACTTTTGTAAGAAGCTTTTTGCTGTGCAATTAATATTTTAAACAAAATAAGCACAATTTTATTTTTTCTTATTTTTCCACGTAATTGTTAATTTTTTATGTTAACAATTGATTGAATAAAAAAATGATGAAGTAAATTTATCTTTGTAAATCGGTTTTCTAGCCGACCATATGTTTGAACTTTCGAAAAACCTCAAATTACAACAGGACTATTGCATTATTTAAAAAATAATTAAAACGCGAATATCTCGAAACATCCCAATTTTTCGGGGGGGGGGGCACCCTACTTTTTCGTAATCAGCACAAGATTTTGCACAATATTCAGTAAAAAGTCCGATGGACCTAGAACGGCACACAGGATTACACCCAGCTCCTAGAGTATGTAGCAGCGCTTCCACATCCTCTCTTTCTTCCCCACTCTTTACCTTCAACACTCTTATCACAATATTATTTCTCCTGTCTGCCTCCTCTTTTCTCTTCATTCTCAGCTCTATTGCCCTTATTTTTCCCCTATTCGCCCTCTTCTCCTTTTCATTCCTACGCTCTCCAACTTTTTCTTCTATCACATTCTCTACTCTCTCCCAAATACCTTCCTTCTCGCCCTCCCCCCTGTCATCTACTTTCATTTCCGACCTGCCCTCCACCTTCTCAAGCCTTTTTTCCGTCCCTTCCTTCCATACCCTAATGCAACCTATTCGCTGAAAAATAGCCAAACTCGAAAAGACATTCTTCGTTAATTATTATCTACAAAAATTGAGCATATTTGTTGAGAAATAGCCAAAATCCGAATTTGTTTATGAAAATTTGTTGAATACTAATTAGTAATTATTTTGAAATTTGCTAAGTATCGTAGCGAAGAGTCATCGGAAAGACATTCTTAAATGAATCCGTAAACAAATTAAGCATATTCGTTGAAAAATATCTTAACTCTGAATTTGATGCTGAAAATTGTTTAAGTAATTAATAATTATTGTCAATTTGAAAATTATGATAGCGCAGAATAATAGCAAAGACATTCTTAGTGGACTCCCTAAAAAACTTCAACCTATTTGCTGAAAAAAGCCAAACTCTGAATTTGTTAATGAAAGTTATTTAAATAATTAATAATTCTTATAAATTTTCAAAGTATGGCTTCAGGTCCGGACATTGTGCAAGACTTCTGGTACAAGTACCTGACTAGTGTGCATCCTGCCATATCTGATGCCAGGCTTTATGCTCAAGGGTACTACATATATGTTGCCTAAAAAACCAGACGCTTAAAATCCATCTGAATTTAGACCAATAGCCTATCTATATAGCGATGAGAATGACATCCTAACAGGAGAACAAAAAGGGTGTTGTAAAAACTCGCGGGGAAGTAAAGATCTAGTCACCATACACGCTGTTGCCATTATGCAAGCTCGTAAACATAAAAAAAATTGCACATGGCATACATTGACTACAAGCAAGCGTTTCCTTCCGTACCACATGGCTATTTGCTTAAATTCTTAAAAATATACAAAAATCTGCCCACGCATTGTCGATTTTCTAAGTCGTGCGATAATGCTTTGGGGTACAAGAATCAAGTGTTTTGATCATGGACAACCAAGGATAACTAGATTAATACGATTTACGACGGGTATGTTTCAAGCAGACTCCTTTAGTGGACTGTGGTTCCGTTTAGCGTTGAACACATTGAGCAAAGAACTAAATAGCATGTCTCATGGGTTTGGAATACATGATAACGAGGATGGTCATCAAGTGATCCATCTTCTAAACATGGATGACCTGAAGCTATACCAGGGTGGCCACTATTTTTTCAATTTTTGTCTCCCGGCTTTCTCCCGGTTCTCCCGGTTAATATTCGTGATTTCTCCCGGTTTAGAAAAAAAAAAACATATACTCGATAAGCATCATCAAACTTTTTTTGCAAGAAATCAGTTGACTTTGAATCATATAAATAATTCAAAAATCCGATATTGAACCAATTTTTCAATTTTATGTTTTAAACATTTTTTAAACAATAATTAATAATTTCTGACTGAAAACGTCCGAAAAAATATATATAAAACGATTTTGGACAATTTAATTAGAAAAGGTAGTTGAATAATATTGTGTAATTTCTAAGTCGAAGCGCTAAAAATTAAACATTTTTTTAAATTGAAGAATGATGAAATTGAAATATTTCGGATTAAAATTTCGAAAATAAGGCAATGTCAAAACGTTACAAATTGAATATTTTAAGATTCGAATTTTGAAAAATAGATCATTTGAAATTCAGAGGAATTGAAATTGTATCATTTATAATTAAGAGGTTTAACAATTAAAAAATTAAAAACTTTTGAATATTAATAATTTTAAATTCAGAGCAATTAAAATTTGACAATTTGAAATTTAAAACTAAATTAAATCTTTCAAAGTCAAAGCTTCTGAAATTCTAGAGTTTTAAGTTGTTATTACATAACAAAATTATAATTTAACATTAAAGCCGATCAGAAGTTAAAAATAAATATTAATTTTAATTGGGAAACACTAAAAATGAACAAATGTATACTCTGAAAAAAATTGTAATTACCAACAATTGTGATTTAACACTTTTTTTTATACTCAAACCCTTTAATATTTCAGTTATTTTAAGTAAATTTAAATAGTGAAAAAATTAATAACTTTTAAATTGTCAATTATATTTTCCGAAATTCAACCAATTAAATTTAAATTGCAAAATTAAAACCTATGAAAGGTAAAAATAAAATATTTATCGTTAAACCTGAAAATTCAGAACTCTGAAATTGTGGTCATTTAAAATTACCGAAATTGTTGAATTACGGATGTATCAATTTTAGAAATTTTAATTTTTATCTTGTTTTATTTTTAAATCAATTTTTAATTTTGTCATTTCAAATCTTCTTTTAGAATAATTCGAAATTATTTATTTGTTTAAACCTTTAACTAAAAATCGGACAATTTTAACATATTTCATTAAAAATAAAAAAAAACAATACAAAACAAGATTGCTGTAATATGATTCCAATGTTTAAAATCGTACAATTTTAAGCTTTTAATTCGAAATTGCTTTATATTTACATTTGACATTATTAAATTCAAAACTGACTATTAAGGCTTTTAATATGAAATTTGAAAATATTTAATTGCGAAATGGTCCTGACATTTTGAATACTTGACTTTATTCCAAATTAACAAAATTATCTAAAAATTAATTTAAGAAAAAACTTTAGTTTCAAGAACTTAAAGATTTAACTTTTAGAGTTGCGCATTCAAAACCATAATTTTAATTTAAAATTATAGAAATTTTAAAGACGATAAATATATTATTGATAAGTATCATATAATATAGTATCAAGTGACATTCAAAAAGACTGCATAGATTTTTTTACTGAAAAATGTGATTTCTCTCTCTCTCTCTCTCAGAAAAAAAAATCATTTTTACTAAAAACTTACAAAACGCGCGAAATATGAAATACGGGAAATCTCCCGGCGTAATATTGTTCTCCCGGCTTTCTCCCGGTTCTCCCGGGTGAGTGGCCACCCTCAACTACTTTTCAAAATGGATTTTTACTTTTTCAAAAGATTTCAACAGATTCTAAAGGATTTCAAGAGATAAAATAAAATTCAACGGATTTCGAATGATGTCTACTTTACGGTACAAATTAAATTTTATTTCAAGGAATTTCTACGGATTTTAATAATTTCAAGAAATATAAAGAAATTAAAACAATTTAAAAGGATTTAAAAGATTTTAAGTTATTAAAAAAAATTGTGAAGAATTTTAAGGTATATCAAAAATGTCAAAGGATGTCGTGATTTTGAAACATTTCAAGGAATTTCAAAGAAGTTCACCACATTACAGGGATTTTATAGGATCTCCAAATATTTTAACGATTTAGGGGATTTTACAAATTTTAAGGGATTTCAAAAGATTTTAACAGATTTAAAAGATTTGAATGGATTTAAAAATATTTCCAAAGGTATCAAGGGATTTAAAGAGATTTCAAAAGGTTTTCATGAATTTCTATTCACATTTTTTAAGCGATTTAAAAAATATCAATGGAATTTACAGGTTTTTGGTGTAAGTTTATTTTTCCAGAATTGCTATTTTTGTATACTTTCATATGAGATTACGACTGGTCTAAAATAAATTGTTCCTTTGCAATATGCAATATTTTTCAGTCGCATATACAGGCCTCGGACTCCCTTCAGAGATAAAAAATGGTGTAAATAGTGTCATAAATCTGGAAATATAGTGTCAAAATAGTGTATAGTTCGAAATTAAAATGTGTGCAATGAAAAATAACCTTTATCTTTTAAGCAAAATTTCCAGTTTTCTAAATTAATATTTTATAAGTATAAAAAATGAACTTCAAGGTTTATTCAAAATGTTATTCTTTAGTCTATAAATTATAAAAAATAACATTTATTTATCACGGGCTTTGCAATCTTTTCCCTATTTCTCTCTTTTCTCGTTTCCCACTTAAATGCGAACTAAATAAATAGAACCCAATAAGAAAATCTATTTTTGGTTGAAAGTTCATTCTTTTCGGTTGGAAAGACTACTTGTTAAATCTTTTGTTAAGAATTCATCTTTTTTGTTGAAAATTGTTATTATTTAGTTCAAAATTGAATTATTTTGTTAAAAATTCAACAATTTTGTTAAAAAGTCATACTTCTTGGTTGAAAATTCGTTTTTTGCTTGAAAATTCAATAATTTGATTGCAATTTTTTTCTTTCTAAGCTAGCAAACTTTTGTTTGGTTGAAAATTCAACTATATTGTTAAACATTCATCTTTTTGTTTTGAAAATACATCCCTTTCTGTAGAAATTTCATCTTTTTTGGTTAAAAATGCAGCTGTAAAAATGCAACTTCCGTTCGAAAATTCAACAATTTAGTAGAAAATTTAAGCAATTTGGTCTCAAATTTACGTATTTGTGGAAAATTCGTATTTTTTGGCAGAAACTCAATCTTTTTGGTTAAAAATGCAACTGTTTGGTTGAAAATTAATCTGTTTTAGTTGATGATTAAAGTATTTTCTTGAAAATTCGTTTTTGTTTGTAAAATCCAAAGTTTTTATTTTAAATTAAAATCTTTTTTTGTTGACATATCAACCATTACATGTTTCGTTGAAAATTTATCTTTTTAGATTGAAAATTCAACTCCTTGGTTGAAAGTTGAACTACTTTCTTTAAAGATCATTTTTTTGGTTCAAGATCATTTTAGTAGCAAATTTTTTGTTGTTGGAAAGATTAATTTTTTTTAAACTGAATACTTGACTATTTTGTTGAAAATTCATATGTTTGGGTTGGAAATTAAATTGTTTTGTAGAAAATTCGTTCTTTTTTTAAATGAAAAATTAATTCGCTTAGATGAAAATTTAACTACTCTATTTTTGGTTAAAATTGATCTTTTTAGTATGAAAATTTAGCTATTATGGTAAAAAAACTTTAAAACTAAAGAACTATAATATAAAAATTATTAAAATAAAATTTGTACGAACATCACATCCATTGTTTAAACTATTTAGTGGAAAATGTATGTGACTTGTTGCAAATTCGTTCTTTTTTTTGTAAATTAAAAAAAAAGTAAATTAATCTTCATGGTTGAAAATTAGACTATTTGGTCAAAGATGTATCTATTTTCGTTAAATTAGTCTTTTCTGGTAGACAATTAATCTTCTTAGTAAAAAATTCAACTATTTGGTTAAGAATTTATGTCTTTTGCTAAGAATTCATCTTTTCTGTTAGAAAATTTAACTTCTTTGTTGAAAATTCAACTGTTTTATAGAAAGCTTATCTTCTTGGTTAAAAATGAAGCTGTTTCATTGAAAATTGATAAGTGTTGGTTGAGGATTCAACTATTTTGTCTGAAATTCGTTCTTTTTGGTTCAATTCAACTGTTTTTGATTTAAAATGAAAATCTTTTCTTAGCTAAAATATCAGCTATTACATTTTTTGTTAAGATCTTATCTTTTTTCGTTGAAAATTTAACTGCTTGCCGAAAATTATTCAAATGCATGGGGAAAGTGTCAAAAATGTGAAAGTTTGTTCTTTTTATATTATGGAAACGGACTTTTTAGATTTTTGTTTGCATCAGAATTAAGTGGTAAATTAATTTTAGAAGAATATTGAAAAATGATTGTAAAAAATTTTTAAAAATAATGTATGAAATTTTAAAGCAAAATTGTTCAATTCTGCACGTTCACAACATTTTACAAAAAATTCGTTAATTTAAGAAATAATAAGAAGTTTCGCAAAGATTACATAAAATTTAAAACAAA
>JAABKJ010014456.1:0-10106 GCA_011634705.1 Andricus grossulariae
TTTCGAAAATTTTCCACTTTTTGCCCAATTTTCAATTAGACAGAGGCAATGGTTTATCAATGTTAACAAACGTAATTTTTTCAACAATTTATTATTATTGTTAATAATATCCACTTAGAATAATGCTAGATAATTACAGTTTTTTTCTGAAATGTTCAACTTCTTGTTCACTTTTTACTTGGAGTGAGTTGAATAATGAATTGAAGTTAACACAATTATCTGTTCAAACAATATATTATTATTATTAATAATATTCAATTTGAATAATGCTAGAAAGTTGCGGTTTTTTCTGAAATTTGCAACTATTTGTCTACTTTTCACATAAGGTTAGTTAATAATTAATTCAACGTAGCAAAAGTAATCATTTCAAGAAATTGTTATTGTTTATAACTATCTTTTTCTTTATTAATGCAATATAGTTGCGGTTTATTCTGAAATGTTCAACTTTTTATACACTTTTTACTCAGTGAAGTAATGAATAATGCAAGTAAACAATCATAGTTGTTTAAACAATTTATAAGTGTTTATAACTATCTACTCTGAGATAAAAACTAAAAAATTACGGCTTTTTGTGAACTCTTACACTTTTTCTCCACTTTTCACTTAGTGAGGTACTAATTAATGCAAGTTATAAAACATGCTTATTTAAAAAATTGATTATTGTTTATAACTAATGTCTGTTATAGTAATGCCTAAAAGTTTTTTTTTTCTGAAATCTTGAGTTTTGCTTTGAATTTTTAGTTATGGTTAAATAATAAGTGAACCTTAACAAGAATAATTTTTTAAATAATATTTTACTTTTTCATTGAATTTTTTTTTCTTTTCTCAATGTTTGAAAAAATGAATTCAAACAAAAAAGTCATCTTACACAAGAAACAAAAACAAAGAATGGAATAATCAGGACTAGGTGGGAGAACTAGGTGTGCAAATGACTTGAAAAAGCTTTGTTTTAAATTACAACAAAAAGTTTTTTTCAAAGCGTAAGAGAAAAATTTGGAATTGAACATATTTTTATATCATACCCCCCCCCTCCAGCAAAATATATTTACGAAAAAGAAAGAGATTGTTTAGAATATTTTTCTCTCTAATGTTTATTTAATACTTGTTCATAACTTAAAAGGCAAAGCAAAGTTTAAAACTTCAGAAAAATCCACAACTTTCTAACACTTATCTAAGAGAAGATAATTATTAAAAATAATACATTGTTCGAATAACTATTTTTATTAACTTGCATTAATTATTACCTCACTAAGTGAAAAGTGGGCAAAAAGTTAAAAATTTCAGAAAAAAACCGTAACTGTCTGGCATTAATATAGATGAAGATAGTTATTAACAATAATAATTTGTTTAAACAATAATTTTTGATTAAATTGAATAATTATTCACTCTAATTGAAAAATGGTCGAAAGTTAAAAAATTCAGAAAAACAGCAATTATCTATTATTAATATAGAAGAAGATAGCTATAGAGAATAATAAATTGTTTGAACAATTAAGTTTGTTAACAATAATTAATAAATAAATTAACCAAGAAAATTAATTTTCGACCAAAAAAGACCAATTTTTTTCTAAAATCTTCAACTAAAAAAGATCCATTTTCAATAAAAAATATCAATTTTCAACCAAAAATGGAATAGTCTCATTGTTAGTTAAAAAAATTAATTCTCAATTAAAAAATAATGACTTTTTAACAAAATAGTTACATTTTCAGCAAACCTGGCCAATTTCAACCTAAAGTGATGAATCTTAAAAAAAAAGAATTTTCCACAAAAAAGTCCAACTCAAAAGATGATTTTTTAACCCGGAAGATTTATTTGCTAAAAAGTAAATAGTTCAGTTTTTAACCATGCAGGTAAATTTTGAATAAATATGAATTTTCAACAAATTAGTTCAACTTTCAACCAAGTATTTGAATTTTCAACTGAAAAATATGCATTTTAAACCAAATAGTTAAATTTTCAACCAAAAATACCAATTTTTCAGCAAGAAGATTAGTTCTACCCAAAAATATGAATTTTTAACGAAATGCATTATTTTTCAACAAAATTGTTGAATTTTAAAGCCGAATTAACTACAAAATGGTTGAATTTTCACCCCAAAAATATGATTTTTTAAGAAAAAAATTGATTTTCTACCTAAATGTTGTATTTTCATGAGAATATTTTAATTTAAAATCAAATAGTTTAATTTAAATCAAAGATTTTAATTATTAACAAAAATGAATATTTTTCAACCAAAAATGAAATAGTCACATAGTAAGTTAAAACAAATTAATTATCAACAAAAAAAAAGAAATGTTAATAAAATATTTACATTTTCAACAAAAGAGGTGAATTTTCAACTAAAATGATGAATCTTAAAAAAATGAATTTACAACAGAAGATTTCAACCCAAAAGATGATTTTTTAACCCGAAAGATTAATTTTCTAACGAAAAAGACGAATTTTCAACAAAATACATCAATTTTCAATTTATAAAAAATACATTTCTAACCAAAAATGGAAATGTTGATTTTTTTTATTTAAGTCAGGGAAATTTTCGCAAGCGTGCCTAATTTAAAAAAAATGCAATATAAAATTCAATAACAATGATTTTTTATTTGTAAAAGTAGCTTCGTATTACTGTATTTAACTCGTTTGTTGAAAATTAAGTTTTTTTTTAGTTTGAAATTCATTTTTTGACTGAAAATGTAATTATTCTATTTTTGATTAAAAATTCAACTCATGTGGAAAAGTCGTCTTTTTTTGTTGAATTAAACTGTTTTTGGTAAAAAATTAAAATATTTTTTTAATGAAATATCCACTACTACATTTTTCGTTCAAAATTCTTTTTTTTTCAATGAAAATTTAATTACTTGTTTAAAAGTTCAATTCTTTTGTTGAAAATTAATTTTTTAGGTTGAATGTTTATCATTTTAATTTAAAAATCAACTCTTTGATTGGAAACTGAGTGATTTTTTTGAAAATTCGTTTTTCCCTTGGCTGGAAATTTTTTTTTTTACTGAGAATTTAATTATTATAGTTGAAAATGTAACTATTTTGTTGAAAACTTGTTTGTTTTTTGTTGAAAATTAATTTTCTAAACTGAAAATTTAAATATTCCAATTGAATATTCTATTATTTTAGTTAAAAAATTAATCTCTTTCGTTGAAAAATTATCTTTTTTACTTTAAAATTCGTCTTTTTCCAAAGAAAATAATTTTTTCTGTTGAAGATTCATCTTTTTGTTTGAAAATTATTCATTAATTTTTTTTTTCAACTGAAACCATTCCATTATTGGTTGAAAATTTGTCTTTTTTTAATTGAAAATTCAACTATTTCGTTGAAAATTCATGTATTTTGTTTAAAAATGGTCTTTTTGGGTAGAAAATTAATCTTCTTGTTTATTTATTCATCTTTTTGGTTGAAAATTCAAATATTCCAATTAGATATTCATATTTTTAGTTGAAAATTTAACTATTCAGTTAAAAATTTAACGATTTATTGAAAAATTTAATTGTTTGATGAAAAATTAACCCTTTTGTTAAAAATGCAACTAGTTAGTTGAAAGTTGAACTCCTTTGTTAAAAATTCATTTTTGTCAAGTTTCGTCTATTTGATTGAAAATTTATGCCATTTGTTGAAGATTCGCCTTTTCTGATCAAAAATTTTGAAAATTCTATTTTTTTGGTTAAAGTGCAACTGTCTGGTTAAAAACTAATCTGTTTCGGTTGTAAATGAAATTTTTTGTTGAAAATGTAATTGTTTCGCAGAAAATTTGTATTTTCGGCACGAAAATTCAACAATTTGATAGAAAATTAAGCTATTTGATGGAAATTTCAACTAATTTATTCAAAATTTTTCTTTTTTTTTTGGTTAAATATATATTGTTTTAATTAAAATGTCATCTCTTTGGTTCAAATTTGAACTACTTTGATGAAAATTCGGTTTGTGGTCAAAAATTAATTATTCAAACCGAAGATTGTAACTATTGGGCTCGAAAATTCCACAATTTGGTAAAAAATTCAACTATTTGGTAGAAAATTCAACTTTTTTTGTTACAATTTTTTTTTCGTTGAAAATTCAACTATACCATTTTTTGACAAAAGTTTACCTTTTCCAGTTTAAAAATTTAACTATCTGGTTGAAAATTTATGTGATTTGTTGAAAATTCATCTTTTTTGTAGATAATTGATCTTCTTGGTTGAAAATTCAAACGCTTGGTTAAAAATTGATGTATTTTGTTGAAAATGCATCTTCTTTACTAGAAAATAATCTTTTTGTTTGAAAATTCATCTTTTTGGTTGAAAATTCACATGTTTTGTAGAAATCTCGTATTTTCGGTTTACAAATTAAACATTTTGGATTAATTTTTTTTCATTATTACCTGAAATTTTTTTTTTAAAACTTAATGTTATTTATGTACGGCCCCATATAAATGTAAAACATATGCTGATCGCTTTTTATAAGTACATAAAAAGATTAGAAAGTATCATTCAATTTTTTATGTTCACGATATAACGTTACGCTCTAGTTGCGCTTTACGTCTTCCAGTCATTTTCACTTTTATTTTACATTTATAAATTATAAGGTTTGATTTATAAGGAAAGAAAATATCATCTTTATGTTAATTTCATTATTATTACTTTGTTGCAGACTTTCGTCATGTCTCATTAATCACTGCATAATTCTGATGTTTAATATTGAAAACACTGACGCTTGAAATGGTTTTTATACCTAATTTATGGATTATTTAAATTGAATTCAGTTCGAGAGAAGAAATTATTTTATTTTTAATCTTATTTTCTGCTTTACGGTTTTTGGTCTCAAGGGTGAAAAGTCAAAGGGTCAGAAATCTAAGATGAAAGGACATAAGTCGGTAAAAATATGTCAAATGTCAAGGGTCAAGGGTCAAACGTCAAAAATCAAAATTCATAAGTCATAAATTATATTTAAACAATCAAGGGTCAAAGATCAAAGATGAAAACTATTAATCTAGAGATTTCACTACAAAACAAATTAATAGAAACCAATAAGAAAATCTAACTATTTTTCGTTGAAAGTTAATTATTTTTATTTGAAAAGTCTACTATTATATTTTTTCTTCAGAATTCATCTCTTTTAGTTAAAAATTTCACAATTTCGTTGAAAATTGAACTATTCTGTTAAAAATTTGTTCTTTTTAGTTGAAAATTAATTTTCTTAACTGAAAATTAAACTCATCCATTTTGTCAGAAAATTATTTGGTTCTAGTTGAAATTTGAACTATTTTGTTGAAAGTTGAACTACTTTGTTAAATATTTATTTTGTTGGTTTAGGATTCAACAATTTAATTGGAAATCCTTTTTTTTTACAAAGAAATTTGGTTTAACTGAAAAATTATTCATTCCACTTTTGGTTGAAAATTGATAGTTCTCAGTTGAAAACTTAACTAATCAATTTTTCATTGAAGATTCATCTTTCTTGGTTGAAAACTCAAATTCTTGATTGAAAGTTGAACTATTGTCTTAAAAATTAATTTTATTTGTTGGAGAATGAACTATTTTGTTGAAAATTCGTTTTTTTGTTGTCCAAACTAAATTTTTTGAACTGCAAATTTAACCATTACATTTTTTTTAATTGATTGTTTTTAAATGCAAACTCAACTATTTGGTTGAATACTGATGTATTTGGTAATAAATTAAACTTTTTTGATAAAAATTCAACTGTTCTGTTGAAAGTTCGTCTTATTGCATCGAAAATTAAATCATTTACCTTTTTATTAACAATACAACTCTTTTTTAACAGCAAATTTAACTATTCCATATTTTGTTGAAAATTCAACTATTTGCTTGAAAACTTGTGTATTTTTCTGAAAATTCTTATTTTTTTGGTAAAAATTAATTTTTTCAACTGAAAAATTCGAAAATTCGATGTTTTTGGAAATTGATCTATTTTGGCTGAAAATTTAAATATTTTGTTGGAATTCTTTTATTATTTTTTGTTCGAAGATTCATAATTTTAGTTGAAAATTTAATATTTTCTTCAAAATTCACTTTTTTGATGGAAAATTATTTGGTTAACAATTTTATTATTTTGTTGAAAATTGAATTATTTGGTTGAAAATTTTATAATTTTCTCAGAATGTCATTCTTTATGGTTAAAAATTCAACTTTTCTGTCGAAAATTCAATTATTTACCTTCTTGTTAAAAATAAAACTCTTTTTAGATTCTAAAATCAACTATTACTTGTTTCGTTGAGAATTAATCTTTTTGGCTTCAAAATTCAACTACTTGGGTAAAAGTCGAACTTTTTTTATAAAAAATTAATTTTTCTCTTGTTAACGATTATTTTTTAACTGCAAATTTAACTATTCCATTTTTTGTTGAAAAAAAAAATTTTTTAGTTGAAATTCAACTATTTGGTAGAAAATAAATGTATTTTGTTGAAAATTCGTAACTGGTTGATAAAAGTTTTTCTTTGCTGAAAAGTAATTTTTAAAACTGAAATTTTAACTATCACATTTTTGGTTGAAAACTTAATTTTTTTAGTTGAAAAATCAATGATTTAGTTAAAAATTCATCTTTTGGCAGAAAATCATTCTTCTGGGTTGAAAATAAAACTTTTAAGGTTAAAGATTCCGCTATTATATATGAATATATGAATATATGAATTATTTGGTTGAGAGTTTATTAATTTTGTTGAAAATTCAACTATTTTTTTGAAATGTTGTTGAAACTGTTTTTGGTTAAATTTATATATTTTTTGTTTAACAATTCGACCATTGTACGTGAAAAAGTAAGCTTTTTGGTTAAAAATTAAACTGATGGTGAAAAATTCGTCCTTTTAAATTGAAAATTCATCTTTTATGGTATAAGTCATTTTTCATGGTTAAGATTATCAGGCAATTTCTTTAATTTGAAAAGATTTTTATAAAATTTAGGTATAACTGAAGTTACTATGAACGATTTTGGAAAATTCATCTCTGTTGGTAGAAATTGAATCTTTTTTGGTTAAAAATGCAACTTTTTTATTTAAAATTAAAACTTTTTTATCTTAAATATCAAATTTGGAACTTTTCGTTCAGAATTCATCTTTCTTGGTTGAAAATTCAACTGCTTGGTTAAAAGTTAAGCTACTTTATTGAAAAAATTTTTTTTCAGATTCATAATTTTAGTTTTAAATTCATTTCTTTGGTTAGAAATGAATTTTTTGTTGAAAATTTATATTTTTGAGTTAAAAATTAAATTATTTTGTAGAAAAATCGTTTCTTCTGATAAAAAATTGATAATTTTTTATTTAAAAATACAACTGGTTGACAATTAATCTTTTCTTGCT
The DNA here is from genome assembly GCA_011634705.1 of Andricus grossulariae. Classification (NCBI taxonomy): domain Eukaryota; kingdom Metazoa; phylum Arthropoda; class Insecta; order Hymenoptera; family Cynipidae; genus Andricus; species Andricus grossulariae. Next base: position 7,296 of record JAABKJ010014456.1, read on the forward strand.
GAGTATTCAACTATTTTGTTGGAAATTTGTCTTTTTTGGAAGAAAATTGAACTATTTGGTTGAAAATGAACTTTTTGTTTCGAATTTTGATTTAAAATATCTGATATCCCCAAAAATCTGTTTGAATTTTCTCATTAATTTTAGGGAAATTATATTTGTACAACCTTAAGAACAAAACAAAATAAAAAAATAAATAGCTATTCTAAATTTTTCTTTCGTATCGAAAATTTTTTCCCCCTCAAATTGAAAAACTGCACGCGCGCGATTAAATATACTAGTCTCTTTATAATTTACCATTTTTATAAACAAATTCTTTATAAATGAGTTTTTATCATAGTTGAATTGATTTTTCTGACGAAAAGATTTTTCAACCAAAAAGATTAAATGTCTGCAAAAAAGAAAATTCGACGAAAAATTGAATAGTAAAATTTTTAGTTGAAGAAATTAATTTTCAGTAAAAAAGAAACTAATTTTTAACTAAAAGAATGAAATTTTAATCAAAAAAGAATAATTTTTAACAAAATATATGAATTTTCAACAAAAAATTTTAATTTTCAATAGAATTTTCAACCTAATAAATGAATTTTAAACTAAAGAAGATCCATTTTTGAAAAGAAAAGAATAGTTTAATTTTAAGTTAAAGAAATAAGTTTTTAAGCAAATGAAATCAATTTTTAACGAAATGGGTAAATTTTTAAACAAACAGATGAAATTTCTACCAAAAAGATTAAATGTCTATAACAAAAAATTGTCGACGAAAACTGGAATATTTAAATTTTTAGTTTAAAAAAATTAATTTTCAATTTGAAAAAAAAAAAGAACTTTTTATCGAAAAAGAATCATTTTCAACAAAATACATGAATTTTCAACCAAATATTTTAATTTTTAATCAAATTTTTAACTAAAAATGTTTATTTTCCACCATAAGTAGACAAATTGTCAACAAAATAAATGAATTTTCAATTAAAAAAGATAAATTTTCAAGAAAAAATAGAATAGTTTAATTTTTAGTTAGAGAAATAAATGTTTAAACGAACAAAAGTAATTTACAGCGAAATAATTCAATTTTCGACCAAAGAAATGAATTTTCGACCAAAAAGATTAAATGTCTATGAAAAAAAATTTTGGACCAAAAATTAATTTAAATTTTTAGTTAAGAAAATTAATTTTCAATAAAAACACTAGTTTTCAACCCAAAAAATTAATTTTCAATAAAAAGAAATAATTTTATCCCAAAAAAGGATAATCTTTAACAAAATACATGAATTTCAAATATTTTAATTTGTAATGGAATCTTGAACCTAATAGTTGAATTTTCAACAAAAAAGGTGAATTTTAAACTAAAGAAGAAACATTTTTGACAAGAATAGAATAGATTAATTTTAAGTTAAAGAAATAAGTTTTTTGGCGAATGAAATCAATTTTTAAGGAAATAGTTAAATTTTCAAGCAATCAGATGAATTTTCTACCAAAAAGATTAAATGTCTATAAAAAAAAATTTCGACGAAAAATGGAATAGTTAAATTTTTAGTTAAAAAAAATTAATTTTCGATAAAAAAACTAATTTTCAACTAAATTTTCAAATTTTAAAGAAATGAAATTTCAACCAAAAGTTTGATTTTATACTAAAAGGGACCAAATGTTTAACAAAGAACGTTAATTTTGAGCCGAAAAGGTAAATTTTCTACTGAAAAGAAGACCAATTTTTGATAATATGGATGAATTTTTTACTAAAAAACATAAATTTTCAACAAAAAATGGAAAAGGTTAATTTTTAATTAGATGAATAATTTTATAAGCAGAAAAAAGAAACTTCAACAAAATAGTTCAGTTTTCAACAAAATAAATGAATTTTCTACCAAAAAGAATAAATTTCTATAAAAAAATCGAAATAAAATGAAATAGATAAATTTTTAGTTTAAAAAATTAATTTTCATAAAAAAAACTAATTTTCAACCAAAGATGTTAAATTTCAACCAAAAGATTAATGTTCTACAAAAAAATAATAATTTTTAACAAAATACATGAATTTTCAACCAAAAAGGCTCATTTTCTACCGTAAAAAGAAAATTTTTTGGCAATATAGATGAATTTTTAACTAAAAAGGATAAATTTTCAAACAAAACAAAAAAAATAGAAAAGGTTAATTTTCACTCAGAGAAATAAGTTTATAGGCAAAAAAAAATTAATTTACAACGTAATAGTTAAATTTTCAACAAAATGAATTAATTTTCTACCAAAAAGATTAAATGTCTATAAAAAAATCTAAATAAAATATTATAGTTAAATTTTTAGTTGAAAAAATTAATTTTTAGTTAAAAAAACTAATTTTCAATCAAAGAAATTAAATATCAACCAAAATATTAATTTTCTACAAAAAAATAATAATTTTTAACAAAATACATGAATTTTGAACCAAAAAGGCTAATTTTCTACAGTAAAAAGACAAATTTTTGGCAATATAGATGAATTTTTAACTAAATGAGATAAATTTTTAAACAAACGAAAACTGGAAAATGTTAATTTTTAGTTAGAGAAATAAGTTTATAACAAAAAAAAATTAATTTACAACGAAATAGTTAATTTTTCAAAAAAATAAATGAATTTTCTACCAAAAAGATTGAATGTCTATACAAAAATCTAAATAGAATAATGTAGTTAAATTTTCAGTTGGAAAAATTAATTTTCAGTTAAAAAAACTAATTTTCAACCAAATAAATTGAATTCAAGCCAAAGAAATTAAATTTCAACCAAAAGATTAATTTTCTAAAAAAAAAAGAATAATTTTAAACAAAATACATGAATTTTTAA
>JAABKJ010014457.1:0-10105 GCA_011634705.1 Andricus grossulariae
TATACATGTTCCTTTGCAGGATCATGTACAGTTTCCTTCGCCAAATTCCTGCACAGGAACCGTCAAGATTACCTGTAAAGGTTCGTGTGCAGTTTCCTGTACAGCAACATGTGCAGGATCCTCCGAGGTTCCTGTACAGGAATTTTCAGCTGGGTGGACTCCCGCTCACGTACGCACGATTGTTGACACCGCGGTCCTGATTGGTCCAGCTTAAATATTTAATAACTCAAAATGTAAGTGGTTTTTTATATTATTTAAACCTTCATGTATCAATTTTATGAAGGACGAAATGTTTTAAAAATAGTAATTGTCTTAAGAATATGAAAATTATAAACTGTGCACATGTCTCATCTCACCCCAGCTCTGGGGCGTGACGAGACACGTAGTGAGGCGAGTGGAGACACGCTAACGAAACATCGTTCAAATTGACCTATATATTACATTGTTTTCACGAATAAGCAATGATAATTTGCACCCATTCATCTTCTATAAAATGTTCAACAAACCCTTTTTTTACAGTATATTTAAGTCTTATTACTTAGGAGACCAGGTTTATAAATACTTGAAACTATAGATGCAAATAATGATCAGTTTAACACAATTTTTTTTCAGTTTTACATAAAATAGGAATTGTAGCCTCCTAAATATACTTAAACTCTAAAAATCTTATCCCAAGATTTTTTTTTCTGCAAAATTTAAAGGAACAAATTGCAAATATAAATTTTAGAAGATTTCTGCAACTTCTCAGTGTGAATGAAAATGAAAAATTTGACTTGAATATGGTGAAAAAAACAACTACAAAAACATCTAAAATTTTTTAATAAAATTAACCTTTAAATTGTATAACAACGAAGAATTCTAATTGAATAGATAGCACTCCTTTTATAAATTATATGTACGTATACTTGTATCACTCACTTTTTTGCAAGAATTTTTCACGGAAATATTTTTTTGTCAACATTTTATAAATTTACGAGCTAAAGTTGCTCTGGGAACTTGGTGAGCAATTTCAGCTGCTCTAACACTAGAACTTTTTTCCAATACAGATTTTACAGCCGCAGCCATAGACTCTTCTGAGCATGACTCAGAACTTGAAACTTTTCGGCCGGCTCCATAAAAAGGTTAAAACGCTCAGTGACAAGCAGGACATGCGCGTCTCATCTCGCCCCATAAACCTCGCTCATTCCGCCTCAAGACAATCTTGATCAAAACTTAAATATTACTGGTTTTTATTTAATAAATGTGTATAAATACATTATCACTTTAAAGTTCGATAAACAAACTTTACGAAAAACCTAAGGTTGAAAATGTTACCTGTTGTCTTAAAAAATTGCTTTCCGTTTTAAAACACCACATAATAACAGGATTTAGGTGTAGACATTTTTATCGTTTCAATTTATGATTTATTTAATTAAATAATTTTTTTTAGATTTCGAGATATTCAATATCATTATTTATGTTATAGTTAAAAAGAACAGTAATGAAAATGACATATTTTGAGAAAAAATGCAGTGTCTCATTTGACCCCGTATGCTCATCTCGATCCGCTCTCCCCTAACACTGCATGCTAAGATTTACTGGCGTCGTTTCTGAAAAAATGAGATTTTAAATTGTTAAAAATAAAAAATTGTTTTTCTCTCGGGTTTTCTCAAAAACGCGTGGTACGATTTTTTTCTTAATCGACTATCATTAGATTAAGTAATATCACACTTTTAACAACAATTTTGAAAATTTGTTGATAATGAACGGTTTAAATTTTAAAAATTCAAATACTCATAATTTCGTACTAACAATACATCATTTTTAGAAGAAACTAATTCAAATATCAGCATTTTAATATTGTAATATTTTCAACATTTTGAAATTTATTTATTAATTTTAAACAAAAAATAATAAATCTTCTACCATAAAAGATGACTTTTTAACAAAATAATTAAATTTTCAACAAAGTATTTGATTTTTTAAAATAAAAAGATGAATTCTCAACAAAAAAGTGTAATAATTCACAGAAAAAAATGAGGGTTCAGTAAAGTTGCGGCTAAAGTAAAAGTTGGTATCATTTAGAACGAAGACTCCAATGGAACTCTTTTTGAGGGTTCCTTTTTAGTTCGTTGATATCCGATAGATGGCTATTCATATTTTCGAGTGCGCATGTGCCGAAAAGTGCAAGCCTATTTTAAATCAATAAAGACTAACTAAGAATAATCATACAGATAAATATTAACAAAAATTTTTTATTATTTTTTTAAATAAATTAAATTGAATAATAAAAATACCTAACTTCTTTCAAAAATGTAATATTAACGTTTTATTGCAATTGTATATTTTATAATTTTAAATAACACCGCGCTTTTTTGGTACATGCGCAGATGAAAATGTCGGAATTTCAACATAACCTTAAAAACTGTCATATTTCATGTGCACTATCTTCCTTTAAAGAATGACTAATATCTATCATTGTAGTTTCTTCATTAAATTACTCTCAGTGCAATATTATTTAATTCGAATTACAAAGTAAAATGTACACCATAAACTTGTAAAATCTCCGTAATAGTGACTCAAGGCTGAATTGAAAAAAGGGCTGCATTGGAACCGTTTTAATCCATGCTTTGGGTTCATTTAGAAACCATTAACATCTTGGGTTCCTTTTCAGCAAGAGAGGTTCCTTTTTGTTGCAGCTCCTTTGGAACCAAAAATTGGTTCTAATAGAAACCCCAGTTTTTTCTGTGTTGATATTGAAAAAAATGAATTTCATAAAAAAAGTGAATTTTAAAACCAAAAAGACGATTTTTCAACAATTAAAGTTTTTCAGTCGTGAAAGAAAAAAAAGATCACCTAAATTGTTGAACCTTCAAGCCAAAAGACGAATTTTCTGTAAAAAAATTGAAGTTTTAACCAGAAAATATGAATTTTTAGCAAGAAATTAATTTTCATCACGCATGCACGGCATATGCCACAATGCGAACAGAAAACCGCTGTGAAGTATGGCTCCGTGCATTCATGATGAAAAATAGTGTGTGCAACTCGCGTGGTATAGTTCCATATTCCGTCACGTGGTCGCTAATCGCGCCCACGTGCGCAATATGGAACTATACCCCACTCTTACACAATGTACTATTTCAACAAAATAGTTACATTTTCAACCAAACAGTAAACGTTCATTCAAAAAACAAAATTTCAACAAACTCGTTCTACTTTGAACCAAAGAGATGAATTTGAAAAATATAAATGTTTAACGAAAAATTGTCTCATAACAAAGTAGCTCAACCGAACTTTTCAAACAAAATAGTTTGATCCTCAAGCAAAAAATATTAATTTTCAACCAAAAAGTTGCACTTATATCCAAGAAAGATGGAATTTCGACTAAAATAGATGAATTTTTAAATTAAAAAGATAAGTTTTCCAAAAAATAGTTGAATTTTCAACAAAAACAGTTGAGTTTTCAACAAAATAGTTGAATTTTTCAAACAAAATAGTTGTATTCTCAAGCAAAAAAGATTGATTTTCAACCAGTTTCATTTTTATCCAAGATTTTTTATAATAATTTTTCTATTCAAATTCATTTTAGGCGTCTTTGAAGTTAAAAAGCTTCACATTTTAGAGTCATAAACTCCATCGGAAATTTCTAAACTGGAACCCTAAGTCTAAGGGACAACAGTTTAATTTTATTGTTGGGAATCCCGGCAATAAAATTTACAATTTCTATTTACAATATCCAGTTTAAATATCTCAGGTATGTCAGCCTTTGAAGATATAACCCCAGGCGAGAACAAGCAAGCGAGGACTAACGCACGGAAAAATGGATGCTTACACGTAACATCTAGAATCTAGATGTTCAGGTTTAACATATTCTATGTTTAACTATAGTACAGCAATTTAAATGTTCAAATCCAGTATCTGTAGATATTAAAAAGTGATATGTTAATCTGTAACATCCAAAATGTTCAACTGAAATATTCGAAATATTACTTGTACGGTTATGTCATATAACGGCTGAAAATATTTGAAGAGTTGACGTATTTCTGATCATTTGAGGAATTAATTGATAACTTATTTGTGAATATAAAATAAACTTGGATGTTTGTACATGAACGAAGAACAGATAAAGGGTATGAAATGTCGATCGGATGATACATTCAGTCCAGTTGAGGTCATGTTTAATATTTGTTCTTAAAAAGAAAGAAGAAAAATGGGGTAAGTAAGCTGAGAACGAATGATTTGTAATGAGCATTTAAAATTCTATCTATTTTCGGTTACTTAAACTTAAATTATATTTTAAATTTACAAACATTTTGTCAAATGTGTTCGAATCAATATAACCTCGAATTTAACCTTGTTCCGTCGTGTGGACAGAGAAAAAGTCGTTATCCAATTTTAATTAAGGATAAATAATTTTGATTCTTTGGAAATGTTCCGAAATTGTAATATTCCATAATTGTAATATCAAAAATATATGGTCGTCAAATACAGCCGTCAAATTCTAATGAGTAATGCGCATGCGCTCGGACGATTTCAACGTCTGAATGTGTTTCAGTTTAACATAAAAATATGTTTACGCCTAACATCTCAAACAGATAGTAGATGTTCGGCATGCATATATACATGTTAAGCGGTAAAATCTTACCCTTTGAAGATCTCGTACATTTAAACATCCATTTTTCTCTGTGCGCGCTGGACGCAATGGTGAGGGTATATTACTCAGGTAAGCGGGTGCGAGTCGGGAAACGCGCGGAAGTAACAGATTCACAAGCAGAAACTCTACTTTTACAACGCTGTGTCATAGTTTTAGTCTAAAAGTGGTAAAGTTACAAGATTGATTGGAACTGTTACATTGCAAATGGTAGTCACCCTATAATCAGAGCAGTAAAATTATACCAATTTTTTACATTCGCATCCAAAGAAGGTTATAGATTTGTGTACAATTTACCCCCCCCCCTCCTCCGGGTTTCGTCAAATGTCGTTTTGAGACCGCCAAACCCAAAAAAACAGGTTTTTACGAATGTGTCTGTCTGTCTGCCTGTATGTATGTATGTAGGTATGTCTGCCTGTGAGCACGATAGTTTCAAAAGAATTGACCTATTGGATTGGCCTTTGGTATTTTTAGTCTCCTAAACTAAAGGTCAAATTCGTTAGCCAGCCATTAGGTATAAAAATTCAAAAAGTGACCTCATTTTGAACATTATTGAGACATTTTTTTCAAAATTTGAACATCACATCTGCGGCTGTTCATAGCACTCAAAACTCAAACAATTTATTCTCATGACATCTTTCGATAAAATGAAAATTGTCAGAGTTACAGCATTTTCAAAGTCCAAAAGAAGAAACGAAAATTAACATTTTCAGCCAAAAAACGCAGGATAAGAAAAAAAGTCAGAACAAGAAAAATGTTTCTTTTTGCACGCCCTACAAGATTATCTTAACGACTTTTTGAATTGTCTTGAAAAATCTAAAATTCATATTTTTATTGCACAAAAAATAATGAAAAATCCAAAATTTAATTTTCGGTCAAACTATGCAAGATACGACAAATGATGTTCAAACAAAAATTGTGCACTCAAAAAAGATCATACGGAATTATACGCTGAAGTAAAGGAATTTCCTTCTTCATTTTAAATCAAACACAAATTTAGTCATTTTTATCTAAAGAACATAGAAAATAACATATGGTCGTTGCGAAACGCGACGACCAAATCACGCGCGAGATCGCGCGCTCAAACTTGTGGGTTTCTATTATACGATGAACAGAAACGAGCGTGGAGCGCGTCGGTTGACATGATTTTTAAACCAAATAGCGAGCGCAAGTGTCTTGCTGAGAATGTGAAATATTTCAATTAGAAATCATATAATCTTTGACGTTTTTAAAATAAATTAAGCTTTAAGAGGATCACAATATTTAAAATTCTTCAATTGTGAGCAGTGAAAATGACAGTGATTTTTTGTGCAACAGAAATCGCATTTTTTTAGTAAAAAACTCTATCAAATCGCTTCGAACGTCTCTTGATATTACATGATATGATACTGATTAATATTATTTATCATTTTAAAATTCCTGTAATTTCAATTTGAATTGATAGTTTTTAGGTTTCTAATTTCAAATTACACAATATTCTAGGCTACTACTTTAAAATTTTACATTGATGAATATTTTATTTTGAAAACGTGTCTAATTTTGAAGTCTTTATAGAAATTAAGTTATGTGCTGGTATTATTTCTTAACTGCACCAAGCTAAACATCTATTGGGCTTGATCGGACTCAAACCAATTGGAATTGGATGATAGTTTATAAAGAAAATAAAATTGTCGTAGGGACACATATTTAAAAAGAGGGAGGTTAAAAAGTGGAGGTCAAAATGAAATTTGAGTTTTCCTAAATTAGGGGTTCTTTTTTACTTTTTTTACTGCAAGGGAAGCTTAGGCTTTTTCGTTAAATGCCTTCAGGTTAGAAAATCGACATTTTATTATTTATTCGTAAAAATAAACATTCAGTAGGTTTTGAGCGGATACCATCGTTCATTAACTATTAATGGCCTGAAAAATGTTTGATAATCGGGAAATTACCAGGTTTTTTGGTTTTAGAGGCCACCTAAATGATAACCTCAATGATTACACAATTTTAAATATAAATCCTCATGTATCGATAATAGTTTCGAATGCAAACGTTAAAACTGTCAGGGCAATTTTACTATTGAATCCGAGATTAAATCTGTCAAAATTGCAAAATTTCTTATTGATCATTTTTGATTTAAATATTCTTAATTGTTTGTTTACAATTTTTGAAATACAAAATTGTGAGTTTTTTTCGAAATTGTAGAATATGAAATTGAAAAAATTGTTGATAGTTGCGACAATTTTCACTTCGAAGGATTTTCAATTAAACAATTTTGAATTAAATGCCTCCAGGATAAATTCAGAACAATAACAAATTCAGAAAATAATTTGTCAAATTCAAGCCTTAAAAACGAGTACATGAACTAGGCATTGAAAGTTTTGAATTATTTTTTCATATCAAAACTCGTATAAAAATGTTTCAAAATATTGAACATTTTAAAGTCAACTTAATAACAACAATTTTGAATTGAAAGGCTTATAAGTCTGTGCAATATCATAAATTTGAATCATAACGATTTTGTTTTGTTTCTGTTTTTTTATTTTTTATTTTCAATGTAATATTTTTAAATTATCCGATTTTTAGTGGAACATTTTGAGAAATTAATCATTTAAAATTGAAAAGTATTTGATTGGAAGATTTCAAGAATGAATGTTAATTCTAAATGAAGTTTTAAAATTCAGCGATTTGAAATACGAGAGTTAAAAAGTGTGTTTTTTAGAATAAAAATAGATACAAATTAGAAAAAAATAGATAAAAATAAAAAAAAATAAAAATTGAATGTATGCAATTTTAAAGTTTTAAATTTTCATGTTGAACCCTGAATTTTTCCCTTAAATAAGTTATAATTTTCCAATTAAAATATAAACGGTTGAATTTCGAAAATTATAATTAACAATTTGAAAATTCTTAATTTTTGAGAAATTTAAATTTACTTAAAGTAAATTAAATTTTAAAGGGGTTGAGCATAAAAAAGTTTCAATATCACAATTCTTATTAATTAAAACTGTGTCATTTTCAATTTTTAACATTTAAAATTACTTTACTTTGCACGTTGTTTAGAATAATTCAATTTCAAAGGTTTTTGATTAAAAATTTTTGCATTTTTAACGGTGAAAATAACGGTGAATTTCAATTTAGTTTTCAATTTCCAGTTTTCAAATTTTAATCGGTTCGAATTGAAAATTATGCAAATTTAAAAGTTTCCAATTTTCAATTATTCAATTTTGAACACTTTTAATTATAAATACTACTACTTCAATTTCCTTGAAGTTTAAATGATCACATGTTCAGAATTCGAATCTGAAAAAATTAAATTTTGAACGTTTTGAAATGATCCTACTTTCGTAATTTTAATTCGAAATCATATAATTTGAAGATTCTTTAATACAAAAGAATGGTTTAATTTTGAATGCTTTTAATTTAACATCATGCGAAATTATTAATTATTAGTTATTGTTTCCAATTTTTTAAATTCCTAATATTTAAACATTTGTTTAATAAGGGATTTTTTAATTGTTCAAAGAAACAATATTTTATCATTGACGCTTCTGGTTAGAAGAAAAGGGTATCATTTTAATATCTGTAATATAATTATTTTACAATATTGTACAGTGCTTAAGTATAATTCTAAGATGATAGATTACGCGTAATGAACTGTAATTTTTTAAATGACTGCTTCATTTTTAATCAGTTACTAAAAAATTGTGCGATACTCATCAAACACCTGTTGCATGCTTAAAATATGAGACTCTGATCGAGCGTAAATCTTTTGCAATTTCCGTACACTTTATCAGTGTACATATTGTTACACCCAAAATTATTAGGAGTCACCTGCCCGAATATTTCTACACGCACATTCTTTAAATAAGCAGCTGTTATAGGGTTATAAACTTTTTTTGGCAAAAGCCGCAGACAGATGGAATAGCTGGATAGGTCTCTGTTTGCGTTTTACTATCTTCCTTTCTATAATTTTCGCAGAAGCTTTGTAAACACATGTGCCTTGAAAGTTAGAACTATAATTAAGAGTTAAGACGTTCTAGCACAGAAACTACAAAATGTCATTATAAAATTACAAAACACTGATAATGTTGGCTTTCCGAGAAAAAATCACAAAAAAAAAAAAAAAAAAAATGATTTTAGCTTCTCGAGGGGATACAAAAGTTGGAATAATACATGCATTATTCCAACTTTTGTATTCCCTCAAGAAGCTCAAATAATTTATTTTTTATTTGTTTTAAATTAATTCAGAACTTTCAAATGAACGACATTTTTTATTGTTGGCTTTTTAAGCTAGAAACAGTGCTAAAATATTCATTCAGTTTTATAACAAAAAATAGACTACAAAAAAACTGATATTTCATTATTTTAAATTGTATTGTTGGAACAATATTTGTAGATAAAACAGCAGTGGGAAAAAATATTTCGTTCATTTGAACGTTCAGAAATTCAGGTACAATGCACATGAAGAATACAAGTTCATGGAAGATTCTATTCAAAGTGTATGGCAATGATGCATATGTTATGCTGTTGAGTAAATTTATTTGTTTTCTCTTCATTTGACACGAACCTGTTTTGTTACAATATTCCATAGGTTTTTTGTATAATTTTGTATAATGCCTTAACATCTTACATATATAGTACAGGAAACCGTGGTTCTGGTACAATTTGTAAAAATTACTCTTTTGAAATGGGCACCTGATGGTTCTTTAAATACAGAATTTGTTTGGCGAGATGTGTTGTATTCTTTGCGGTTTGCTATTTTTCTTACTCTTCGTATACATATTTAATTTACCCTAAAAACAATATTCTCCATGAACTATCAAATTCAGGTTTGAAATGAGCAGTATTTCAATCAATAAGTATTTAAATATTTATTTTCTCTAAAATTAAGTTACATATATTTTTCGGGCTTTAAGAACCTTCTTTTTTGCAATTCAGTAAGATAGTCGGGATGAGTGTTACGTGTTTCGAATTCCGTAGAAAATCAGTTTGAAAAGGTTGCTCAGTAATCGTTCTTCGCCGAGATCTGGAAAAGGGAAGAATAAACATAATTTACTTTTTCTTCGTTCACCGATAATTCCAGGATTTAGTTCTTTTTCTATTTGAACGATTTGAGTCGTTTCTCTTATTCGCTTAATTCTTCGTCAGTTTCAAGGTTAGACATTATTTTTTATATATAATGTTAAATACTTTTTGAACAATTTAAGTATAGAAAGGATATTTTAATACTTATTTTCCTACTTTCTGAATTTATCAGAAAAATCAGAAAAAAGTCTACCCTGGTCTGAATTTGAACGAGGAACATGTATGTATGTATGTATGTATGTATTATATGTGCCCTGACATGCGGGAACACATGAAATCCGAGAGTTCCGGGTTCAAATACCAGATAAGGTAGATTTTTAGATTTTTCCCATCTATAGGGGAGCGGCGCTGAATGCGGCGCGGCGGCTAATGTGGCGCGTTCGAGTTTTCGAATATTAACGCATTTTCTGC
>JAABKJ010014458.1:0-10105 GCA_011634705.1 Andricus grossulariae
TCAGTTGAAAAGTCCTAATTTTAGTCGAGAATTCATCTGTTTGGTAAAAAATAATTATTTTTGTGTTGAAGATGTAACTTTTAATACAGAAGTCTTGTTTGTTGTGAGCTAGTCTTTTTGGTTACAAATTGATTTGATTACTCAAAAACTAATTTTGTTTGTTTGTTGAAGATTCATCATTTTAGTTGAAAATTCATCCATTTGCTTTGAATTATTTTTTGTCCTTAATGAAGATTTAACTTTTTTACTTTTGGTTGGAAACATATCATTTTTATTTGAAAAAATAGGTATTTTGTTGAAAATCCATCTTTCTGTGTCGAAAATTATCATCTTGATTAAAAACCCGACTTTTTTGTTGAAAGTGAAATAACTTTGATGAAAAGTTCAAATCTTTGGTTGGAAATTGAACTATTTTGTTGAAAATATGGGATTTCTTGGGTTAAATTATCAACTACTATATTTTTCGAGGTTTGCGGTTCAAGTCTAATCTTTTTTTTAAGAAATTCAATTACACTCATTTGAATTCATCTTTGTAAGTAGAAAATTTCAGTACTTGGCTAACAATTCAACTATTTTTTGGAAAAATCAATTATTTTGTTTGAAAATTCAAGTATTTTTTTAAAAATCTTTTTTGATCAAAAATTCCATTCTTTTCTTGAACACAGTAAAAAGTTTGTACTGCGAACCGAATCGACATTGTGAAAAGTGTAAAAGGCTACACTGAACAACAAAGTTTAGGATCCGGGATGTCTCATTGAAGTGAATATGATTTTTATATGTATTTTGAGTCGTAGCTTACGAAAATTACCTCAGTTTTTGCCTTACACATCAGGATTTTTTTTCAAATCGCAAAATATAGGTTTTTTGAAAAATCCCTATTTGACGCATTTTTCGTTTATTTGCATATCCCGATTTTTGTAAGAACTAAACTATAATTAGTTTCATTTATACAAAATCCCACTTTTTCTTTTGTTTTTGTCTTGAATTAACACGATCCTACTTTCTTTGTTTCGTATATAGGTATATTATTAAATTTAGGCTTTTTTTTTAATTTTCAGACAAAATTTTATTTTATAGAAATGATTAATAAAATGTATATTTTTAATGTCTATTAAAAGTAGTATTTTTTCTATAATAAAAATAAATTAAATTACATAGTATATAAATTTCATTGATAGTACTTATTCCTTGTGTACATTGGAAATTGAAAAACTTTTTGTAGTAACCTTTCTTTTATGACTTGTACAGCTTTAAGATAGGAAAGACCAACAATAATCTGTTAACATATTTGCACTTTTTGGCAGGATTATACCTCTCCTCTAACTCAGCTATATCCTGATGGAATCTTTCTCCATGTCTGCCGCTTACTAATTTCTAAAACTAAAATTCTAAATGAGAATCCAACATATGGATTTTCAAAGACATATCAATCTTCATTTTCTTGAAGGTTATTAACATTTCATTCACCAATACTGGATAATTTTCTGCTTTTTTATTTCCCAAAAAGTTATTGATGACGTTTTTTACTAATTTCCAAGTCTTTGAGTGTATTTCTGAAAGCTTTTGTTAAAAATACGCATCAATCATAAGCTTTCTGATGTCAGCTCCAACAAATACGCCCTCTTTCAATTTTGCATTACTAATATGTGAAAATTTTTCTTTCAAAAATAAGTATGCCTCAGGAGATTGCTTGATCAGTTCCTTGGAAAAACTTTCAGCTAAACCTAATTTGATGTGCAATGGCGGTAAGAAAACATTTTGAGAATCAACAAGAGGTTGTGCAATATAATTTTTTTTTTGTCCGGGTATCATTTCTTCTAGCGGTGGTCATATTTTTTTTGTATAGTGTGCTGCTTTATTTCAGCTATCCCATTGACATAGACAGCACATATACGTAGTGTAGCCTAACTATAGACCCAGAAGAATACTTATTATGTTGAAGTTCCTACATATATTCCATTTATCTTTATTGTGATCAATTTTTTCTAATACAATTTTTACATTGTCATAGCATTCTTTAGTTTGCGTATCATAAAAGACTGGTATGGATGGCTTTTCGTTACCATTATGTATGTGAAAGTACAGCTTTCAAGCTTATTTTATTAGAGTCAATAAAAAGACGCCATTCATTAACCACAAATTCAAGCTGAAGTTCGCAAAATAGCTCTTTGATATCGTTGCAAAACAAAAAACTATTTTCTTCTGAAAAATGATCCCGGAATCGTTCTTCTCGACTTTGAAGAGTGATTTTAACGTTCTTCTCAAGTGGATTTTTTTCTTTCAGGCGAGAAGCTAATATTTCTGCTTTAGATTTAGAAAGAGTTGAATCACGGATAAGAACATTGAATTCTTTTCCATTAAAACGAATCGGCACAGTTTGCTCTTTTTTTATTTGCGAACTCGATTCCAAGTGAGAAGATGAGTGCTCTAAAGTGAGCGGTTGGCTTTCAAAAACTCTTGTGAATCTGCTGTTGTTCCTTGCATTGGTGAAGGATTTATTGTATGTACTGGCACTTCAAGTACAGGCGTTGTAACTGATAACACTTGTGGATAGTTTATTCGATCTTCTGTTTTTGATGAAAATCCTTTTAATTTAGTTAGACAAAACTAACAGTCACTCACATGATCTTTCTGTTCTCTCCATATTGTAGGCATAAAATAAGGAAGATTTCGAGAGTTTTGGCTTGATAGTCTTATCGAACAAGACAAACATATTACATCAGGAACCCAAGGCTTAACCCAAATACTTATTCTGAAACGAAAACAGTTTTTGTATGCACTTTGCAATGAGGCAGAAAAGTTCCGTCTGTTTTCCTCAAATACAGACTCACTACATATATAGCAAAATTTACTACGACTAATCACACATTGACGACTTGGTAACATTTTCAGATTACTTTATCAATGAGTTTCGGAGATAAATCTGTATAGAAAATACATAACTTAGAAGGCAAAACAACAAATGCAAATATACACAATAAGCTCACTGAAAAATTTCGTATGACAGCTGTTCGTGCAGTACGACTGTCCTGCCACCTAGTGTCTCATAGCAGAAGTGCTGTGAGCTCAGACGCGCTCTCGCGGCGTCGGGAAGTACAAAATTGGAAGCATACGTCGGTTAGTGAGATTCAAGGTATTGCTATTAATTGTTTCGATCTGAATAGAAAAAAAAGAGTTCGGGCTAAAAATAAAAAACATTGTCCATTTGATCACGTTTTTGTTTTGTAATGCAAACTGTGTATCGTGAATATTATATTGAAATCAAGTTCAGTTCGGATGAAAATAGAGAAAAGTTAGTTTTAGTGGACACAAAATTAATTTTAATTCAAATGTTACAAAAATCGCGATATGCAAATAATCCCGCAAATTAAAGGATTTTCGATTGTTTTCAATATGGTCGAAGATTCTATACAATTTGATTTAAAAAATTTTCAATTCTCATCATCCGTTTTACCCAAAAATTGGTTTAATTGAAAACTTAATTGACAGAGGTATTAAATGTAGTTATGTCAACTTCTGGGTTTGAAATTTGAAGTTTATTAGAGGAAACTTTTCTATTAAATGATTATCCACTTCTGCTTATTTAAGAGTGTGATTTAAGAAAGGGTTTATGAAATTCATAACGTTTCAAAAAACACCAAGAAACAAAACTGGTTGGATGTTCATAATAAAAAAGACAAAGCTTTAACTCCTCCATACAGTTAAGGATTATCTAAAAGAATCAGAGGTTCTCTTAACAAGTTCAATATCAATCTTTACTTCAAAAATAATCAACAAATAGAAGATTTTTTCATTAATGAAAAATATAAGAATGCAAAAGAAAACTTATCTGATGTAGTTTACTTAAATAAATGTACTGGTTGCAACAAAGCCTACATTGGGGAAACCGACAAGAAATTAAAGCGTAACAGTAAAATAGTAAAATTATTTTATATTTATACCCAAAATATATATCTTTCTATTCAGCTTTGCGGTGTAGAATAGATTGTCCACTGTAGGATGAAACCGTCAACAGTGGACAAAATTTCAACCACTCAAAATAATACCAAAAACCTTTCATTGGCTTTTCACTGCATTTTAACTGAATCTTACCACATAACTGAATAAACCAGCTTCATTTGAGTCATAAGATCTATTCAGTTTTTTCCATACTTTGTGTTTTTTGTACTTTACAAATCTTTGCTATTTGCTGCAGGTAGGTTTCCCCTATATTATGTAGTAGTAAAATTGTAATTAATGTGATTCATCATTGAAATGATGTACTGCTATTTTTGTAATAATATACCGTTGACACGTTATTTTTTAATTTTACAGCTTTGTTATTTGGCCAAATGAGGTCATGACTCGTTATGTAATGGGAACACGTATTACATGGAATATTAAATATTTATAAGCCAATCCTCATCTAATCGTGTAAAATTGATCACATAATGTTTCACATATCAAATCGAATCTTCAAGAAGAACATTGATATAGTGATAAGAGTTTTTGAACGTATTTTTCATTAGCGTATGATAAATTCCAAATTAAATCTCGTTTTATTTGAAGTATCGTGCCTGATAATGAAATAAAATGTTGATTGCAAAATCCTCTTCAACTAAGGATTATCTGAAACTTTTTTTACATTTCATAAATTTATGCGAAAAAATGTTGTCACTTATATAATTAACGTTAAGATAACCTGTGCAATCATCGAAAGATATGGCTTTCGTAAAATAAAATTGATAAAAAATAAGTAGGTCAGGCAAATAAGCTTCACCCCTCCAATTCGTCTTAAAACACGTCAAATAATTCCAAATTTTGTAAGAGACAGTAAGTATGTAGTGCGATATTCTGTCGAATATTAATGAAATATGCACTGAAATTCACAAAACAGAGAAAATGAAGATTATTATTGGTATCGTGCTCCTCAGCTTGTTATTTTTCCCCGATTTTGTTGGTAAATATAATAACATCTATAGTAGTAAGTGAATTTTCAATTGCAGTAAATTGATTTTCTGTTCGAAATCGTTCAAATAATCATCAAAATAGTTTATAATATTGATGAAAATAACCACATTGTTAAATATAATAAATTTTATTATAGGAATTAATGTGCGACTTTGAGAAAAAATTGAATCTGTAATTGTTTATCAGGGTGGGCTTCGATGGAACTCAACCCAAAAGGTCTTGCACCTCCCCAATTTTGTTCTCTTCTCATTACTGTGATACCTTATGATTATTTTGACCCAAATTGAAAAAAACGTTGTAGCCTTTTTGGAAAAAAACTTAATTTTTGATTTGGTGTAGGGGTTATAAGTATAGTTTTGTCTAAATAACCCTGAAGCATACAAAAAGGTCTTATTCAGAAGGCCATAACTGCAGTTTTATTTGAGCTAGAGCATTGCACTTTCTCAAACTTTTAGGAACTTTAAACTACTTTCAAACATTCTTTGACAACTTTGCACTGACTTATTTGAGAAAATCTAAATATATGATAAATAATTTTTTTTTAGTTTAACGGGAAGTTTGTGCTTTCCAAGTCTACCTAGCTACCTAGCGTTAGTTATTTGAGATTTTGCATTTTCTCTTTGTCTTTATAAAAACATAATAATTTTTTATAAATTATTAGTTATTGACATTGTGGGAACTGTGTTTTCTTTTTCTAGAATCATATTCAAGAAGACATCCGATAACCCGCAAAGATCTCAAAAATAGTGCACCAATTCATCCGGCACCATATCAACCAAATGTTCAGTTTTTCCAAAGTTATGATAATAGAACTCAAAATATAGCCAGATATGCAATGGGAGGATTATATTTTGTAGGAGTGAAGTCGGGGTTCATAATTGGATTCATCTTAATTCCGGATGCAACAAATCGCTTGTTTCCATTAGTACATTGCACTCATAATACTGTTGAAAGTCATGATTGCGTAAAGGTTAAAATCAGCATATATAACATGGACGAGCTAATTCCAATAACGCCAGAGGAAAACAACAGCTTCAGATTCTATCAGCCCTTCGAGTCCTTATCCGATATTTCTCTGGCAGAGCTTAGACAGTAGGGAAGTAGGGTACAGCCTAAAATATGTGTACCTAAAATAAAATCGTGATGTACGCTATTTGAAAATAAAACATACAAAATTGTACAATTTTTTGTTTGAATCCTCTAAAACGCAATAGGTTTAAATATAATACTGTTTAAAAAAAATCTAATTTTAAAAATAAATTTCGGATGTTTTAAGCCCAGTATGAACCCTCCTAGTTGGAAACATAGTCGCCGGAACACTTTTGAAGTTTGAACTTTGAAAACCGGCTTTTCGAGAAAAATGCAGCTAAAGTTGGCGAGTTCCTGAAAGAAACGTGTTATATTTTGTCTTGAAACATAAAATCCCCCCATCCCCACTTCCAACCACTTCTAGGACATGAGTATAATGTCTAGAGATAGATCGTAGATAAAAGTGTGATTTGCCGTTGAAACTCAGTCCTGGATCCTCCCTGGTCTTAGAAGGTCCTCCCTAGCCAAAGTCTCTTACAAGAGCCTCCTAAACCTCCCACGAAAACCTTTAGAAGCCTCCTATGAGAACATCCAGAAACTTCCATAAAAGCCTCCAGAGCCTCCTATGAGGAACTCGAGAGGATTGGTTGGAAACGTTTAGAGCCGCTTACGGGAACCTCCATAGACTTCCACGATGACCTCCAGAAAGAAGTTTTGGCTATTGACTGTTTTTCTGGGTTTTAATCCCCAGGTTTTCCCTATTGCGCATCAGCAGGCCCAAAGAGCTATCTTAGCTTTTTTTACCATTGCGTCAACATGGAGCTTTTTAGTTCATTCAGGGTCAAATATTACTTTTGAATACTTCACTGACTTTGAAAATTCTACTTTCCTACCGTAGAACTTAAGATCTCTAAGTTCAGGAAACTTCTTTCTTCTGGCAAAATGCATGAGTACCGTCTTGTCCAGGTTAATAGATAAGCAATGGTCCCTGCATCATGGCTCTACTATGTTGAGCGCTAAATGCATGAGTTCTACTAAGGTGCCCTAATGCTTCCCTGTTACCAGGATCGCCAGGTCTTCTACATAGTCTTGAGTGTAAAAAACCGATTCATTTGAAACACAAATCAGGTCATCAATGATAAACACCCACCGGGTCGATGAATGAACTCGTCCTTGTGGTTAGCCCTTTGAAACGTTCTTCTTCACTTCATTACTATTTAACGAAGTATGTACCGTTCTGCTTTTGAACATGGAGTGCATCCACCTGTTTACCGTGCCACTAACTCAGTGTGTTTCAGCAGAACTGTATATGGATTTATTTGGGGTGTTACTAAATGACCCCTATATGTGTAAAAACGCTGCAATTGCCACTTCACCTTGCAGCATTGTATTATTAATGCGAGAGGTAAATCCATAGAGAACGTCTACTGTAGATCTGCCTTTTTGAGAGGAAAATGGATTTCTATGGAGAGATTTTCATGATAGGATTTCCTCTTTCAAGTAAAAGTCTGTTGATTTTTCTAGTGTTTCCAGCATGAACGAGGTCAAGCTGATCGGTCTAAATGATTTTGCCTCAGAGTAGGTATATAGTAGGTTTTTGAGAGAATCTTCATATTGATCCTATCCAACCCATAGTGAGGTCCGGAGTAGATCTTCTTCATCGATAACCTTTGATTTTCCCGTTTTCATGGTAAATTTTTGGATTACTTTCGTTCTAAGTACTGCTGTTGGTTCCAGGAATAAACTGGGAATCCAAGCCAGCGGCATTACTGGTCTTGACAGGTCATTGCTGTCAATAACTTTGATCTCAGCCTTCACCCAAGGTTGTAATCCGCCAAGAGCTTGAATGAGCCAAGTCCTGGGCACTTCGTCCGCACAGATGACGACAAAAGTATTATTTTTGAAACGGCAATCTTCAAATCTTGGAATGAGTTCTCCAGATTGCACCCTATCGATTTTCTTCTCTAATGCCGCTTTAATTACCTTGGCATGGTCGTCATAGATTTTGGTTATTGGGAACACCTCGGCGACTGTGCCCACTTTCACATGACTTTGAAGAGACTGTTGTACGTCTCAGCTGCATCTTATTATGTTCCCTGATTTCATTCGATGTGCTGCTACCAGTATAGCCCAATCTCTTCCTAGCGGCTCCCGAGATGCTAGCTCGTCGTGGTTTTTCCATTTGGTTTGAACCCTGGTATAAATATCACAAGGGGTACACCCAGATGATTCTCCACTTATAGATTTCGAATTATGTTCTAAGGCTTCTTTGGTCATTTTCATCTGCCACCCTTCCACCATACAACAATCATACATGCGCTTGCGGAAATTGTGTTTTCTCTTGCTGAAATACACCTAGGAAGACTTCCGATAACCCGCAATGATCTCGAAAACAGTGCATCAATTCATCTGGCTCCCTATAAACCATATGTTCACTTTTTCCAAAGTTTTAATAAGAGAACTGAAAATATAGCTAACTTTGCAATAGGAGGATTATATTTTGTAGAAGTAGAATCGGACTTCATCATTGGAATGTTCTTAATTCAAGATGAAGCACATTTCTTGTATCCATTGCTGCATTGCACTCATTCCAATATCAATCACCAGGAAAATTGCATAAGGGTTGAAGTAAGCATACATAACGAAGACGAACCAATTTCATTAACACTGGAGGAAAACAGCAGTTTTAGATTCTATCAGCCTTTCGGACCAGAATCCGGTATTCATATAGCACAGATTAGAGCCCGAAAAATTTTGCGTACCTAAAATGAAATCGTGATGTATGTTTGAGAGTCGTAAAATAATTTGACTTTCTGGAACAGGTGAAAGGAAGAAAAATTGTACATGTTTATTTCTTATTTTTCCCTCTTCAAAGATTCATAGGATTTAAATTGGAGATATTGAGTATTTGTAAGGCACTATGTTAAATGAACTAATGAACGTTGTTTCCGTTTTAAAATTGTTTTTAAAATTTTGTTTGGATTCATATTCTCCCACTAATAGGCTATTAACAAAGTTATTGTGCTATAATAAGACGCGCTTTTCAGCTATTTTTGAGAGGAAAGTCTTCAAGAAATTGGTTTTTGTAACAATTGAACTCAGACCTTCCAGTTAAAAATCCGGAGCGCCACCGTTAGATCTAACCAGTTTAAGGCTAGGCAAGCTCCATTCATTATTTTAAAGGAAATCTTATTTGAATTTTAATTTTGAAGGAAATCTTAAGATTTCTGGAAAAAATTTCCATAATTTGTTATTCTAAAAAATGAATTTGAAGATAAAATGGAAAAAGGTTTCCGAACATTTCGAATAATATCCTGAGATTTCAAAAAAGAGTGTAAGAAATGTTAAATCAAAATTTGTATAAGAGAAAAAAATTTGCCACTCAAATAATTAACATTAAGAGAACATAAGCAACAATCGGATATGACATTCCTGAAAGCTAAGTATTTTCTGAGTTTATTTTTGAATTTTATAGCTTTATTGTTTGACCGAAAGGAGGCTATGACTCGGTCTATATCAAAAGCTTTTATATGATAATACAATATTTACATTATTATATTCAATACAATTATAACATAATGTTTCGCATATTGAATTGAATCTTTAAAAAACCCCTGGAACAGCGATACGAGTTTTTAAACGTACTTTACATATACAAATAATAAATTCCTAATTAAGTGGCGTTCTGTTCGAAATATAATGCCTGATAATGAAAAAATATACATATGATACAAAATTCTGTCAAACTGAATTTTTCAATCTTTTTCTGATTTACATTTAACATCTTGCGACATGCGAGTAATAAATTTCACAATAATGATGATAAGGTGATGCAATTCCTCAAAAACTTGTTAAAAAAACTTGTTTTTTTTTTGAATTTTAAGAAAGAAATGAAATTTGCATTGTTTTTACATTATCTTTTTAAACAATTAGGACAATGAAATTCTCACAGCTTCCATCCTATACAAGAGAAAAAATATTGCCACTGATATAATTAACAATAAGAAAACCTATAGCACTTGCTATTTCTCATGCTGACTAACTCTGTACTTTTACCTCCCTTCATATTGCTCAACGCCCATTCATAAAAAAGTTTCTTGCTTCCTCCAAAATCAATTTCCACTTT
>JAABKJ010014459.1:0-10105 GCA_011634705.1 Andricus grossulariae
AGATAGATGTTCAACCAAACATGGAATTGTTGAATTTTCAGTTCGAAAAATAATTTAAAAAAATGTTAACAAAGTAGGTAAATTTGGAAAAAAAAAAAGATTTTTCAACTAACATGATGAATTGTCAACAACAACAAATTAATTTTTAACAAAGAGATTCCACTTTAAACAAAGTACTTAAATTTTTAATCAAAGAAGGTTTTTCATTTGCTATGAAAGATTAGCGAAAATCTGGAAAATTTATTTAAATAGTTGTATCAGAAGAAAAATCCTCGGACCAAAGTCAAATTTGCAGAATAATTCGAGCAAGTCGAATTTAATTCTACCTTGATAAATAGTTCATCAGAAATATCTTGAAAATGTAGTTTTGATTTTTTTTTTAATGTTAAAAGAATGTTGAAAGTACCCCTGATGGAAAGAATTTTTACAAGAAAGTATAACGTTTGTACAACTGTAATTTTTTGTTAAAACATGTACTTTTTAGTAAACAAATTTACAAAATTTGAAAAGTGAAAAAGTAAAAAAAATTAACAATGCAGTACAAATTTCTACAATTAAAAAATTTTTATAACTTTTCATTAATATTTGTTTCACTTTGTTGCAAGCTTTGTTGTCAAACTCTACAATGTATTACAGAAAACTACCGAATTACAATTTTTTAATTTGGGTGTTTGACGTCATAAAAACACTTTTAATTTTACGTAAAGTATTGTAGAAAATTATAAATCTTTGCAAAACAATTGAACAGTTATTGATTTGGAAAAAATTGAGTTAGTTAAAAAGGATATTTACAAGTTTTGAGAAGATCCAAACTTAATTTAGAACTGAAAAAGATTTCAAAAAATAAAAAAATAAATTTGGATTTTTGAAGATTTCAAAAGATTAACCATTTTTTTTTGAATAACAAATGACAATCAAACAATTAATAATTTGAAAAAAATCAAGTAAGTTTAAAATATATTCTGAAGTTTTGAAAAAACTCCCAAATAATTTAAAATGTGAAAAGATTTCAAAACATTTCAAACACAATGTAGATTTTTGAAGATGTCTAACACAAAACTTAAAAGCTTTTTGAGCATTCCGAAAGATTTTTAATAAATTAAAAATTTGTATCAAAATTCCTAGAAAAACTAAGAATAATTTTTGTGGAGAAATTAATTAAAAAAGAATATTTAATAAGATTTCCAAAATTTTCAAAAAATAGTCTGGATGATTTCAATGTAATTTTTTTTACTTTTGCAGGATTTTCAAAAAAATTGCATTCGAAAAGTTGTTCTTTTTCAACCTAGGATAACTAATTTTTAGGACTTTTCAATGACATAATTTTAAATTACATTTATGGTATCCAGTCGTTTACTATATATTTGAAGAAAAAAGCTTCAAAAGTGATTTTTTGTTTAATAATGAATAATTTTCAATAAAATTTTGGTTGTAATTTATTGTATTTATTTGTAGATTCCTGTGAAAATTGTTTTAGTTTTTTGTGCTTTTTTTGTAAACAATTTCCACTAGGTTTTCTTCTCAATTTCCAGCATCCATTAATGACTATTCCGATATATACTACTAAGTGAAACTACTTTATCAAAAAAAAATTTTTTTGGTTGATGACTTGTCATTTTAGTTGAAAAACTTTTTTTGTTCTTCAAAATTTAACTATTTTTCAAACATTGTTTTTAATTATTCTTTTAACTTAAAATTTAACTATTCCATGTTAGGTTGAAAATTTATGTTCTCCAGTTGAAAATTCAACTATTTTGTTGAAAATTCATGTGTTTTATTAAAAATTGATCTTTTTTTATTGAAAATTAAATTTTTAACTGAAAATTTAACTATATCATGTTTATTTGAACATTAATCTTGTTCAGTTGAAAGTTCAACATTTGTTTGAAAACTTTTATATTTTGTTAAAACTTTGTCCTTTTGGGTAGACAATTAGTTTTTTTTATTAAAAAATAATCGAATTTTTCTATAGACATTCAGCCTTTTTTAGGGAAAATTTAATTATTTCGTTGAAAATTTTGTATATTTATTTAGAAACTTATTTCTCTAACTGAGCATTAAACTATTTTATTTTTGTTGTTGAAAATTGATCTCTTTTAGTCAAAATTTATATATTTTGTTAAAAATTTGTCTTTTTTTGTAGAAAATCAACCTTTTCAGTAGAAAATTCCATTTAAAAATTAGAATATTCAGTTGATAATTAATTTTTTTTGTAGAAAATTAGTTTTTTAAAATTGAAAATTAATTTTTCAACTAAAAATTTAATTAGTCCTTTTTCGGTCTACATTTTTTTTGCCTATAGAAATGTTATCTTTTTGGTCAAAAATTCATCTGTTTGGTTGGAGATTTAACTATTTCGTTGAAAACTTATTTCATTTGGTTAAAAACTTATTTCTCTAACTTAATAATAAACTATTCTATTTTTTGTTGAAAATTTGTTTTCATAAATAAAAATTTGTCTTTTTTTGTAGCGATATAACCTTTTTGGTTGAAAATTCAACTATTACGTTGAAAATTCAATTCAAAATAAAAAAATTTTGTTTAAAATTCATGTATTTGGTTAAAATTATTCTTTTTGGGTAGAAAATTAGTTTTTTTTTATTGAAAAATAATCGATTTTTTTTTATAGAAGTTCAATCTTTTTGTATTCTTTTTGGTAGGGAGTTAATTTTTTGACTAAAAATTTAACTACTCCTTTTTTCTCTAAATCTTTTGTGTTTATAGATATTTAACCTTTTTGGTTGAAAATTCAACTATTAGGTTGAAAATTCAACTACTAGTTGAAAATTCAATTAAAAATGAGAAAATTTTGTTTAAAATTCATGTATTTGGTTACAAATTATTCTTTTTGGATTGAAAATTATTATTTTGTATTGAAAAATAATCGAACTTTTGTACAGGCATTCAATCTATTTGTTAGAAAATTCTTTTGTTTGGTGGAAAATTAAACTATTTAGTTAAAAATTTATTATATTATTTTAGAAACTTATTTCTCTGCCTGAAAATTAGTTTATTCTATTTCTGCTTCCGAAAATTGATCTCTTTTACTTGAAAATTTATAAATTTGTTTGAAAATTTGTCTTTTTTTGGTAGAAAATTCATTTGTTTGGTAGAAAATTTAACTGTTTCGTTGAAAATTTGTTATATTTGCTCAGAAACATATTTCACTAACTGACAATTGAACTATTCAATTTTTGTTGTTGGAAATTGATCTTTTTCAGATGAAAATTTATAATTAATTTTTTTTTTTTAATTGGAAATTATTTTCTTTGACTAAAAATCTAACTACTCCTTTTTTCTCTACATTTTTTGTGTTTATAGATATTTAATCTTTTTGGTCGAAAATTCATCTGATTTGTTGAAAATTTAACTATTTCGTTGAAAATTTATTATATTTGCTTAGAAACTAATTTCTCTAACTGAAAAATAGTTTATTCTATTTTTGCTTCTGAAAATTGATCTCTTTTATTTGAAAATTTATAAATTTTGTTGAAAATTTGTCTTTATTGGTAGAAAATTAACATTTTTAGCCAAAATTTATTAAAAATTAGAATATTTGTTTGAAAATTCATGTATTTTGTTAAGAAGGATTCTTTTTGGTAGAAAATCAGTTTTTTAAAATTGAAAATTAATTTCTTTGACTAAAAATTTAACCATTCCTTTTTTTGCCTACATTTTTAGTGTTTATAGACATTTAATCTTTTCAGTCGAAAATGCATCTGTTTGGTTGGAAATTTAACTATTTCGTTGAAAATTTATTTTATTTCGATAAAAACTTATTTCTCTAACTTAATAATAAACTATTCTATTTTTTGTTAAACATTTATGCTTTTTTAATGAAAATTAGTCTTTTTTGGTAGCAATGTAACCTTTTTAGTTGAAGATTCCATTAAAAATTAAAACATTTGGTTTCAACTTTATGTATTTTGTTAAAAACTGATCTTTTTTGGAAGAAAATTAATATTTTTCGTTCAAAATTAGTATTTTTTATTGGAAATTAACTGAAAATAAACTCTATAATGTTTATTTGAACGTTAATCTTGTTCAGTTGAAAATTCAACATTTGTTTGAAAACTTCTGTATTTGTTGAAATTTTGTCTTTTGTGGTAGAATATTAATCTTCTAGGTGACTAATTCACCTTTTTGGTTGAAAATTTAACTATTAGGTTGAAAATTCATTTTATGTGATTAAACACTTATTTCTTTAACCTAGTAATAAACAATTCTATTTTTTGTTGAAAATTTATCTTTTCTCAAAAGAAAATTGGTCTTTTTTGGTTGCGATATAACTATTGAAAATTCAATTAAAAATTTAAAAACTTTGTTTCAAATTCATGTATTTGGTTAAAAATTATTCTTTTTGGGTCGAAAGTTATATATTTTTTTTATTGAAAAATAATCGAAGTTTTGTACAGACATTCAGCCTTCTTGACAGAAAATTCAGTTGTTTGGTAGAAAATTTATTATATTTGTTTTGAAACTTTTTTCTCTAACGGAAAATTTATATATTTTGTTAAGAATTTGTCTTTTTTTGGTAGAAAATTAATCCTTTCAGCCGAAATTTATTAAAAATTAGAATATTTGGTTGAAAATTCATGTATTCTGTTAAAAAGGATTCTTTTTGGTAGAAAATTAGTTGTTTTTTTTAAATTGAAAATTGATTTCTTTAACTAAAAATTTAACTATTTCTTTTTTCGTTTACATTTTTTGTCTTTATAGACATTTAATCTTTTTGGTCGAAAATGCATCTGTTTGGTTCAAAATTCATCTATTTCATTAAAAATTTATTTTATGTGGTTAAAAATTTATTTCTCTAACTTAATAATAAACTATTCTATTTTTTTGAAAATTTATGTTTTCTTAAATGAAAATTTGTCTTTTTTGGTAGCAATATAACCTTTTCGGTTGAAAATTCAATTAAAAATTGAAAATTTTTGTTGAAATTTATGTATTTTGTTGAAAATGATTCTTTTTTGATAGAAAATTAGTTTTATTTTATTGAAAAATAATCGAATTTTTGTATAGACATTCAATCTTTTTGGTAGAAAATTCATTTGTTTAGTAGAAAATTGAACTATTTCGTTGGAAATGTATTATATTTTCTTAAAAACATATTTCTCTAATTGACAATTAAATTATTCTATTTTCGTTGTTGAAAATTGATCTCTTTCAGTTGTAAATTCATATATTTTGTTAAAAATTGGTCTTTTTTGGTAGAAAATTAACATTTTCAGTCGAAAATTAAATTAAAACTAAGAATTTGGTTAAAAACTTACTTCTTTAACTTAATAATAAACTATCCTTTTTTTCAATCTTATGTTTTTTGAATGATCATTTGTCTTTTTTGGTAGCAAGATAACCTTTTTCGTTGAAAATTCAACTATTAGGTTGAAAATTCGATTAAAAACACGGAGCGGGCACATAACAACGAATCAATCGAAGAAAACTTTCTGGCTAACGAACGCATCTGTAAGGGATGCAATGATAAAATAGTGAATGAAATCTCTACATGCATAAGATGTGGCACCTTTTACCATCCCGTATGTGCACACAAGAGTGAAAATTTCAGGTAATTTCGACAAAAATGGATGCCTGTCTTAAAAAACTTGATGAATACATCAAGGAAACGATAAAAATTCAAACATATGACTCAGTAAAGGCAGCAATGAAAAACCTGAATAGCTACATATGTAAATAGAGTAGAATCAAAAATGGATTCACTCGGAGAGGATGTAAAGCAAATTAAGGATAGACTAGATGCTATTAAATCAGCAACCAATGAGCTGAGAGAAGTACAGCAGCATTCAGCAGAAGCAAGCCAGGGTACAACAGAAATAGAAGGTATGTCACTCACATCTCAAACATTATCAGAAATGCATGACAGAAACTGAAGGAAAAAGAATATAATTATGTTTGGATTGCCGGAGCCTATAGTCTACACCCTTTCTGATAATAGCAGTGTTGTAGGCAAACCCAAAAAGCATGCTACTGATAAAGTAGCTGTGTTAAAAATATTAAGTAGCATCCACAATGAAAACATAACATTGGATAATTTGAATGCTAGAGAGTGGGTAATATTTCCCAGAATTCACAAAGACCAAGGCCTGTTTGGATTTGTCTACCATCGGAGGAAATTCTAGTCAAATATCTGAAGAACTTCGAAATGCAGAAACGATCCAATCACCTAGACAGCGCGGCACTGGGAGTGCAGATAAGATCAGTTCTCACGCTATTGCAACAAACAGAATTCAAACAGGCACTGGAGAAGCTAAAACGAAGAGAACTATTGGGAGAAAAGGATCTACGACTTCAGTGGAGGCAGGGTCGACCTGTGATAATCCAGACGAAGATGTGGACATCAGCCGAAGCACACCCCAAGAGTCCACAGGAGTAATTTCTAAAATAAACAAAAATATCTACAATGAACAGTATCACACACTTAAGGTATACTATCAAAATACTAGAGGTTTGAATATAAAGGTTGTAAAAGTTAGATTATTCGGTGATTTATATACTTATGATATCTTTTCTCTGTCAAAAACTTGGTTAATACCTAATATAAATCCAAATGAAGTTTCGCGCAACAATCAGTTTCTATGTTATAGATGTTTGTATGTTATAGGATAGGGTAATTATGATAGGAGGCAGAGTACTAATTGCAATTAAAAATGAATACAAGTCTAGTCAAATAAACCTATATAGAGTGCAGGAAGTGGTTCCGTCAGTAAATATTATTGCAGCGAAAGTAGTGGGACTAATGTTTAAATGCACAGATAATTTCCATCTACATACCTTCTAATGTAAAATTCGTTGAATTTGAAAACCTTTCCAAAGCATTAGAGGAAGAAAATGAGCTATATGATAGGACACTAATCATTACCGGTGATTTTAACGTGAGAAATTTTCTAAGTGCCTCTGTGGGTTCTTTAATAGATACAAAAACAGATCAAATTTCATGATTTTTACTAATGTTCGATCTAAAGTAATCATATCCTGAACTACAAAGGGCAATGCTTGGATTCGATATTCACTAATTCTAACAAAATAGAGGTATGGGTCGCTGAGCCAATGTTGCCTGAGGATGCATACCATCCAGCTCTATATTCAACAATAGCAATACAACTAGATACAATTACTCTAAAATAACAAAGGCGTTTTATTTAATAAGATAAATTGTATTGACTGGAGTGATTTATATTCAATTGAGACCGTGCAGGAGTCTACTCAGTATTTATATAGCTCATTATATTCCGCAATTGCAGAAATTGTACCGAAATTCACAGCGCTAGATGGCCCAGGTGAATTTCCAAAATGGTATTCGAAGGAGCTAATCGGCAGAATAAATAAAAAAAAAGTACGTACAGGGATGAAATTAGGATTAAACTTGGAAATAATAACTTGCAGAGCAGCTTTAACTTATTACTATCAGATGTAAAAAAGTTGATTAACCGTGATGACCAAATCTTTACTCATAACTTGGAGAAAGCTTTAGAAAATAATCCAAGACAATTTTGGAATTACCTGGCGAATCTAAAGAACGTATTGAGGTTGCCTGAAATAATGTACGTTAATGGTAAAAAATTAGATAAATCAGATAATATTGTTAACGCTCTAGTTTCTTATTTTAATAGTGTATATAACCCAATGCCACAAACAAATTTGCACAATCGAATAGATAAAATTAAGGGTCGACTAGGATATTAATTAAAGATGGATATGGTTGATGAAAGATTAGCTTTAAGCTCTCTGCCAAATAAAAACACATCTGGCGAAGACCTGATACCTAGTTTTCTGATCGAAAAATTCCCAAATACATTAACTAATCCTATGCTATACATATTTGATAAAGCTCTAGAAGTAGGGGCGTATCCAAACGCGTGGAAAGAGACTGGAGTATGTCCGATGTTTAAAGCTGGTGATTCGGCGGATGTAAAAAATGACAGGCCTATTTCAATAATGAATAATTTCTCCAAGGCCTTCGAAACCTTTCTTGCTAATTACGTATCAAGCGTTTTCAAATCTGAAGTTGATCAATACCAACACGGGTTCATGCAAGGTAGATCTACCACCACTAATTTGTTAATAATCACCCAAATCGCTGCGAAAGCTTTGGAGGAGGGATTCCAGTTGGATGTTATCTATCTGGATATGTCCAAAGCCTTTCACAAATACAATACATAGATAACACTAGGAATTCAAAGAAATTATTGCATGCAGACGATGTTAAAATCATGTTATAAGTAAGAAATGTTAGAGACTGCGTAGAGCTGCAAAAAGATCTAGAAGAGTTCATCAGTTGGCTTCAGAAATTTGATCTCGTATTAAGTATAAAAAATGTAAGGTCGTGTCATTTTGTAGGAAATTTAAGCCTATTATATTTGAATATATAATAGATGAAAAGCTTATTGTAAATGCCTTCAGCATATTGGATCTCGGTATAAGTTTTGACACAAAGCTTAGATTTCATATACACATCGAGTGTGTTGTCAAATCTGAAAATCAAATGCTTGGATTCATAATAGGATCCTCTAAAGATTTCAAGGATGTTGAAACGCTCACAGTACTTTTTGATGCATATGTAAGATCTAGACTGGAATACGCATCTACCATATGGAGCCCTATCAGAAAAATATCAATGAAAGCGCTAGAGAAAATTAACAAAAGATTTCTGAAGATATTGGCTTTCAGGATGGATGGGGTGTACCCTACTAGGGCTGTAGATTATGAGTCGTTATGTGCAAGATTATGCTCACTGAAAATTCAAGAGAGACACTTTTTGCTGTCAAAAGTTTTTGGACCAAAACTGATAAGGGGGTTATTGAAGTGTCCGGATTTACTATGTATGTTACCATTCAAAGAACCGAGAATTTGTACAAGAAGTAGTGAGCTGTTTGACACACCTGTGCCGAAAAAGTCTATACAATTTATGTCGTCGGTTTTCAGGATCTGTAAGCAGTTAAATATGTTTTTTGAATACAGCGGAGATGAATTTGATATGTTTGAGACACCGATGAGTCAAGTTGCTAAAATAGTGAAAGAATACAGTTTAGTAGTGAGGAACGATTTGGCCTTAACATGAATGACCTTAGTTGAAAATCTAACTGTTTTGTTGTAGATTCTCTTTTTCTTTTGGAAAATTAATTATTATAACTATAAATGTAATAATGAAGTTCTTTATTAATAAATATACGATTGTATATATGATCATCATACCACATCATATACCTTTTCATATTGGTATTGAAAAGGCTTGTCAATGTGAATATTTCTTCTGTTCTGATTCTGATGGAAAAGAGTGAAAGAGGATAGACGTTTTAAATAAGGATATTTAAACGTTTGCATCGATTCGAAAGCTCTCGACTTCACTGACGCATTTATAATCTATAAATGCTCGCTGGAGTAGTCTGCACATGTTTTCGACATATAGGATACTTCTGATCCTCAATGGAAATTCTAGAGAAAACTAGAACATTATGCGTGGTTTATTTTCCAACATTTTTTTATGGATTTTATAGAAAATCTTATATGATTTGAAAACGTTGCATATGATTTACAGAAGTTTCCTTATTATAGCGAGAAAATTTCAGGAAATTCAAAATGAACGACAATATTTTTTTCCACTTCGTTACAATTATTTAAAATTGGCAGATTTTTTTTTTCATTGAAGAAATATGACTATCCGCGCGCGTGTGTAATAACCTGAAACTGTCCCAGGTGGAAACATTTTTACAAAAAAGTACAAAAAACTAAAACTATTTTCAAAGAAATCTACAAATAAATACAATAAATTAGAACCAAAATTACAGGCAAGTACAAGAAAAGTAGACGAAAAAAGGAATAGTTCAATTTTTAGTTTAAAATGTTGAATTAAAATTTTAAAAAACTAATTTTGTACCAAAAAGTATCATTTTTAACAAAATGCATGAATTTTCAACCACATTTTCTGCGGAAAGATTATATGTCTCTAAAAAAATTCGATTATTTTTCAATAAAAAAACTAATTTCCTACCCAAAAAGAGTAATTTTTGACAAAATACATGAATTTCCAAACAAATATTTTAATTTTTAATGGAATTTTTAACCTGATAATTGAATTTTCAACCTA
>JAABKJ010014460.1:0-10104 GCA_011634705.1 Andricus grossulariae
CTGTATAATAGACAGTATTACATACTTTGCCTGGACTCAGTTGGGCATTATATATAATGCCTAGGGATTATATATATTGCCGGATTATATACTTTGCCTGTAACATATATAAACATGCACTTGCGTTCTTGCGATGCTTTTTGGGTCTTCTTTTTTGAGTAAAGAAGCTGGAAAAATTTTAATTAGAAATTAAGGTTTCTTTGAGGAAGTGCAGTAGTTTCATTAACAACAGTTGCTCAATGCTCAATCATCCAACCGCGAAATTGTTGCCGGCGCTACTTTTCTGAACCCTCTCATTTATTTCGTACCCAGCCGTCAAACCGATTTGGTCACCCAGCTCATCAATCATTGCTCGTTGTAGCGATGACGGCGGGACACAAAGCTTCACGAACAACGCCAGAATGTAGACAATTCGTCTGCGATTAAAATGACCGTGCTGCGCTACAGACAACACGTTTTCTATTTTACCGGAAGGGAAAGAGGCAGATTCGAATTGAAAGCGGCACTCAGAAATACCCTCGAGATTTCGTTGCATATATGTCAACGAGCTGGAGTGCCGCGTCGAATTTCAGTGCGATCCAATTCAATCAAATGTGTATGATTCGTGAGTAACACGTACATAGGTTCCTTTCGTTCATAGTTGTACACCTATACGAGCCCCAAATTTCAATTGAGCTGACGTAGCAATGTACTATGAATATTTCAGTAGTATACGCATATCAACACCACTGCGTAACTAACTTCATGATAGTTGGTTTGCAATTCATGAATATCAATTTACCGTTTATGTTTTCATAGTATTGTAATTAGTTGTGAGTGGAAACGAGACCCCGTCGGACAAAAAATGGAACAACTTTTAAAAAATATTTTATGACATCTTTACGACGTTGCGAAGATGTCGTATGTCCGTTTCCTAAGAATGATGTAAAGAGATCTTTGTGACTTTGAAATTTCTGAAAGATATCTGTACGACACGGACGTAGGATGTCTTTGCGACATCGTAAAAATCTCCTAAGGATGTCGGAAAAACGTCCTTCATTTTCCTAGTCACTAAAAAAATTTGCCTCAATGTTCGTGGGATAATTTATTTTCGACGGAAAAATAAAACTCTGTAGGGCAAGCGTTAAACTACGTAGATTTATTTTTCATGCCAAGAAAGCTTACGCTAATTACGTTGAAAGTATTGTCGTGTTCACAGAAAAAACTTAGGGTTCGGTAATGTTGCGCCTCAAGTAAAAGTGGGCATCTTTTAGAATTGAGATTTCGTTTTAGTTCGTTAATATCCGATAGATAGCCAGTGGCGGTTGCCGACCGTAGACATAAGAATAGGAGGGGACCAGCCACATGCTGCCGAGCATGTGGAATTAGGGGGAGGGGGAGATTCGACAATTTGTTTGCACAAAGCATTGAGAGTAAGTGAGAGAAGAATTATAGTATGCTCTTTCTGTCTCAATATCGAGATTGTAAAAACAAATGTTGGCCTTTCCCTCTGCCACTATCCACCCCGCAACGAGATACGTAATACCCTCTTATGCCTATATCCATGTGTGCAGACGTTTTAAGCTGCGCATGCACCAAAAAGCACGGATCTTTTCAAAATTGAGAAATACTGTGCATAACAATACATATATATTTTAACAACATTTTTGTACTCCCTTTAAAACCAGTTAAATTCAATGATAGAATTACCTAACTTCTCAAAATAATTTAACGGTGCACTTTCGAAAAGCGCACGCCTCCAGTTAATTCAAAACTCCGTATTTCCATGTATTTTCGCGCGCTGATTACGAATATGATAATGGAAACAGCAGAAAATTAGATTTTAATGGTAAAAACCACGAAAACCGTATAAAAGTCAAGGTTTATTACATTTATTTCACTGGGCTTACAAAATTTTAGAGAATCTTTTATTGAAAATCGTTAATGCATTCTAAAAATATATTTTTGAGTATAAACATTTTTCCTCTAGGATTGATAGTTTTTGAGAAAATCGCTATTAAAATTTAGTAAGTTCCGCAGGCCTCAGTCCAGTAAGTATTAGGCGCTTCTGTGACTGGTCACAGAAATAATGTTGGTCAAACCCCTCCCCTTTCAAAAATCTCGTGAGGGTGGGAAGAAACGCTTGTCACTGGTCACAGAAATAATGTTGCTTCAACCCCTACCCCTTTCCAACGTCTGGTGGGGGGCTGGAAGGCAACTTTGTGACTGGTTACAGAAATAATGTTGGTCAAACCCCTACCCGTTTCCAACGCCTCGTAGCGGGAACACCCCTGCCACTAGCCACAATAAAAAGGTACACCCCTGACCTTTTCCATGGTGTCTTAGCCTGTTACATTAAACGTCAAGATGGCTGATATTACACTGAAATCTGTTACACTTCATCAAATTTATCACTAATTTTTTCATAAAATATTACTCGTAGAAAAAAGTGCATGCGACAAGAAATATACATATATCAAGATGAGATCTAAAATTTTCACTGTGAAAATTGAATTTACGGAAATTCTCACTATTATATTCGTAGAATTTTGTCCTAATCTAATATTAACGTAATATTGGAAGTATATATTATGTAATTTTTAAAAGTTTCGCACTTTTTGATAAATGCGCAGTTGGAAACGTCTGATTTGCAACATAACTTTAAAAACTGTCACATCTCATGTGCACTATCTTCCTTTCCAGAAAGACTAATCTCTATCATTTTAGTTTCTTTATTAAATATTTCCCAGTAAAATATGATTTAATCTCTCCCTCTCTTAGGTGCTGTTACACCTTGCAGTTGGTGGGGAGGCTTAAGCGTGTGAGACAAGGGGGTCAACTGAACCTCGGCCTGCATGTGTATGGATCTGTATGAAAGGATACCTATAAACGGGCTCTCCTGATATGTATAATTGTAGTATGATAGGAGGGTAAAATGGCCTAGCTAACACGGGCTTACTGGATCCCTGGGTTGAGCCCTACTGAAAATTCCTATATAGGATCGTAGGTAGGTTCCTACGTCTTCCCCTATGTAAAATGCCATGACTTTCCTAAATTGAAATCTATGACTTTGCCTTCACAAAATCCTACGTTCCTACCAATGAACTATACCCACACTAAGATCTACGAAATTCACCTACGTGAAATCTCACAATCAAACCTTTGAACTGCACCTACGTGAGATCCTGCATTCATACCTATAAGCTGCACCTACGTGAAATCCTACATTCGAACTTATGAACTGCAATTGATATTTAAGAAGTTCGAAATAGTTAGATTGTAGGATTTCTCGTAGGTGAAATTCATAGATCTTAGCGTGGGTATAGTTCCCAGGTAGGAACGTAGGATTTTGTGAAGGCAAAGTCATAGGATTTTGAGTGAGGAAAGTCATAGGATTTTACAAGGGGGCAGGTGTAGGAGCCTTCACAGGGTCCCATACAGGAATCTATATAGGATCCTATATAGGTTCCTATGTCATTTTCTAAAAGTGTAACCTATAGGCGAAAAATATAGAATCCTATATAGGAACCTATATAGGATCCTATATAGGAACCTATATAGGAATTTTCAGTATAGAGGTCCCTCCCGGACCGACATCCAGTTTGGAATCAAGACAAAAATTGCCTATGGCCCGCATAGCGACTAAGAAACAGCCCTCCGTTGGTCTGGTGGCCTAAGTACGGATATTCATTGAGTGTCTCGCTCAATGTGGCACCCTTCTCCCCAGCTATGGGTGTAGAGTGACCGTGCCCGTAGCACTTTGGCACCTAGGGGTACAAAGGTGTCTGAACGGCCTCTCGGGGATACTAGAACACGCAAATGCAGATGGAAATTACCGAATGAGCATTAGAACGTACTTCGGAATCTAGTTTTAGTTCAGAATTTATTGAAGCGATGGGAGAGGTCCCCTACAGGCAAAAAGGTATTTACATGAATAGGTACATAAATTATATCTGTAAATGAGGTACCATATGGAAATAACCCTGGCGATACTAATGCCGGGGGGTCATACCAAATGGAAAAACCACAAGGAGGTAAATTTTCGGGAGCTGCTAGGAAGAGGTTGAGACACAAATTGTTGGGTCAATCAAACGCAACAAGTAGCCAGACGAGGACTCCAAAGAGAGCCATTCTGATAGCTGGACGACGAATGAAATCAGAGAACAGAACAAGATGGGGCTGAGAGTTCCAACAGTTTCTTATAGGCATGCTCTTCGAAGTCACCTGAAAGTGGCCATAGTCGCTAAGGTGTTCCTAATACCCAAACTCGATGACAACCTGGCCAAGGCAATTGAAGTGGCATAAGAGAAGAAAATCGATGGGGTACAACCTGGAGAAGTCATCCCAAGATTTGAAGATTGCCGCTTCAAAAATGATACCCTTATCGTCATCTGTGTGGTCGAATTGTCCTGAACTTAGCTCATGGAAGCTGTTGAAGAAATACAAGGCCAGTAGAGGTGCTGGCTTACATTCATATTGTATCCGTGGAACCAACAGCAGTACTATAGGTTAGAGAGAACCAATATGAATATCCTCTCAAATACCAAGGTTACAACCGTGGACAGAGCACCGGATTTGTCTTCGAAAAAGGTGGAGGGGACAACTGAAAGTTAAGATGGACGCTAGCTGTATCCCTTCCACTCTGGATATTATCTAGATGGAACTTCATCACGCTAAAGGAGCTTCGGCTTTCTCAGGAAGACGTTTGATAGCGGAACAAACGGCTTTCAACTTAATACAAGACCCTTGGGCTTACAAGGCGAAAGTTAGAGGCTTAAGTACCAAGAGCGGATCAGTTATATACGATAGTTTCATAGAAATACTTAGAGCAACACTTCATGTCAGAGGCGATGTTAAATTTATGGGATCACCAAGGTTTTTGTCTAGAGACGTGGTGGCAATAAGGATTAAGCACCAATTAGTGGGCAGGCGCCAACCTATAGTCATTTGTTCAGCATACCTGCCCTTAAGCTCCTCGGACCCACCATCTGAGGGATGGCGAAATCTGGTGGACTACTGCTGTGTGAAAGGATGACCATTACTCATCGGATGTGCTGCTAACGCACGTCACTCGACTTGGGGTAGTAAGGACAGTAATCATAGGGTGAGTATTCACTGTATTACCTCTTAACTACTGATTTCACTTTGTTGAATTGGGGCGATACACATACCTTCGTTGCATCTAGATGTCGCGAGGTAAGTGATTTGACCTTATGTTCGATAAGCATTGGTGGAGCGTTCAAGGGATGGTATATATCGTCAGATACGCCTGTATCGGATCATAGGTAGATATGCTTCTCCTTGACAGCCGATAGACCTGATGTTCAGGGGTATGAGAATCATAAAGCAACTGAATAGGATACTTATAACGCGGATCCTAGCAGTTCGCTGGGTGCTATAACGGGCAGAATCAAATCTATCGTACAAGTAGGATTTGCTATTGACATCCTACAAATAGGTACGAACTAAGCGTATGTCTAGAATTGTCTTCTTCCTATTAGGAAAAGAGACAGGGACGCCTCGACACTCGACGTGTTTTTATTAGGGCTTAACAGAATGGGAATTGGGTCTTGCACAGGGCAACCTTAACAAGATATAATAATGAGATACAAAATACCGTGAGTGAATCATGGAGAAACCTTGAGGGGTAACTCATGATGTCAACTAAAGGCATTAATATTGCCTCTAGTGAAATGGCTGAGACAAATAATCAAATCCTTGAGCACTCAATAAGGGCACACTTCCCGGGCTCGGAGTTGGATTATACGAATGAGAGGGCAGCCCATGAGTCATACCCCTCAGGAGGACCAACTTTTAGATCCAGAATAGAAGGCTGGAAAGTAGCTAGTCGTATTGTCACTCATTCAACAATTAGATGGGTAGTTAAACAATTCAAACCATTTAAAGCTGCTGGAGATGATAAAATATTCCCTGCATTAATTCAGGAAGGATTTCAGTCCTTAGTGGGTCCATTGTGCAGCATATTTCAGGCATGCTTACCAATGAGATACACCCTGATAGCGTGGAGTGAGGTTAAGGCAATCTTTATTCCAAAGCCGGGTAAGGATATCTACTATAAGGCAAAATTCTTTAGACCGATTGGCTTGACCTCTTTTATGTTGAAGACAGGAGAAAAATTAGTGGACCTTCATTTGAAGGTTGCAATCCCAACGAAAAACCTCTCCATAGAAACCAGTTTGCCTCTCAAAAATCTTTTACCTCGCACATTAATAATACAATGCTGAAAGGTGAAGTAGCAGTTGCAGCGTTTTTAGACATAGAGGGAGCATTTAGTAACAGTTTAATACAGTTCTGCTGAAATACAAGGAGTTAGTGACGCTGTGAACAGGTAGATGCACTCCATGCTGAAAAGCAGAACGGTACACACTTTGCTAAATGGTAATTAAGTGAAGGCCAAAGTTTCAACGGGATGTTCATAGGAAGGAGCTCTTTCATCCACACAAAGGACGCTTGTCATTGAAGACCTGATTCGTGTTTTAAACTAATGGGATTTTTACACTTAAAGCTATCTAGGTGATCTGGCAATCTTGGTAACAGGGAAGCATGAGGCCACCCTACAGTGTGTCCCAAATTTATAGAACCACCTACTTTTTTTTTGGATAATTTTTTTCTACTATAGCAAATTACATCAAATTTTTTGAGTGTGTTATGGAATCAAATTGACGATTTTTCTCTGAATATGATAAGACTAATTTAATTCGTTTGTTTTTTTAACAGTAATGGTAAAAAAAGTGGTGTCCCACATTAATAGAGCAAGTTGAAAGAAATTCAATTTTTCGACAAAAATTGCTTAATTCAAGTATTTTGAGTTATTTTAATCAATAATTATTGAAGTAATTAAGGCTTTCTTCAAAAAAATTAGTAGTCAATTGCGTTTCCGTCGTTCTTGAATACCATTTTCATTCGTTTTGGCATTGAATCAGTGAGATTTTTTAGATTTCTTACGCTGATGTTGTCCTATGCTGACATTACCGCTTCCTTGAGCTTTGCGAGCATCGCATACTACTTGGCGTTGTCATTAGCATCGCGAACCATCATGCCACAAACATTTTCGATCGGATTAAGGTCCGGAGAAAGGGCAGGCCACTCAAGTACTGGAATCTTTGCCTCGGCTAACCAATTCTTGGTTGACTTGCTGACGTGTATTGATGCGTTGTCTTGTTGAAATGTCAACCGAGCAGAGCGGAATCGTCAAATGTAGGACTTGAGATGTTCTTCAAGCACTGCCTGATAATCTTTGCTGTGCATTTTATGGGTAACAAAAGCCAAGCTAGCTTTCCCGAAACCGCAGTATGGTGCCAATATCATGACGGATCCGCCACCAAAGTTTCGCGTGGAAAAAGCAACTTTGGTCTTTTATATGTGTTTTGGATTATCCAGTGCATGATGGTTCGCGATGTTCATGACAACGCCCAGCAGTATGCGATGCTCGCAAAGCTCAAGGAAGCGGTAAAGTCAGCGTGGGACTTTACCAAAACGAATGAAAATGGGATTCAATAACGACGGAAACGCAATTGACTACTAAATTTTTTAAATGAAGCCTCAATTACTTCAATAATTATTGGTTAAAATAAATCTAAATACTTGAATTAAGCAATTTTTGTCGAAAAATTGCATTTTTTTCAACTGGCCCTATTAATATGGGACACCACTTTTTTCACTATGACGGTTAAGAAACGAACGACTCAAATAAGGCTTATCAAATTTTGAAAAAAATCGTCAATTTGATTCTATAACGCACTTAAAAAATTTTATGCAATTTTCTGAAGTAGAAAAAAAATTATCAAAAAAAAGTAGGTGGCCCTATAAACTTGAGACACACTGTAGTGGAACTCATACAGTCAGCGCTCAACATAGTAGAGCAATGGTGCAAGGAACGTTGGTTGTTCGTTAACCCGGAAAAGAGCGAACTCATGCATTTTATCAGAAGAAAGAACCTTCCCGATCTTAGAAATATTAAGTTCTACGGTAGGAAAGTAGAATTTTGAAACTCAGAGAAGTATTTAGTCGTAATGTTTGACACTAAATTAACCTGAAAACTCCATGTTGATGCAATGTTAAAAGAACTAAAATTGCTTTTTTGGACTGTGGATGCGCAGTAGGTAAAACCTGGGGCTTGAAACCCAGTATAACTCACTGGTGATATACAGTGATGATCAGGCCCAGACCCTTAATAGCATATGCGTCAATGATCTGGCTGTTAAGGACTGAACTAATTAGCACTATTAAATAACTGGAAAGCCTCCAGAGTGTTTTCTGCTTAGCGATCGCTGGTGCTATGAAAAAAACACCAACAGCAGCTCTTGAGGTGATTATGGACATCCCGCTGTTGCAGTTTTTCGTAAGGAAGATTGCAGCGGTGGAAGTCTATAGACTCCTTACAGGGGGCAACCTTAGTGATGTTGAGATGAAAGATCTACATGATATAAAGACGTGCATACTATGCGAGGATAATCTTCTCGCTATGCAAACTGATGTTATGATGCACTAGCGTGCCTTGGAAACGAGTCTCTGGGGGATTTTTTTCTCGAACCAGAAGACTTTCACGTCATCTCCTGTAAATCAGTGTATGCCTTTATAGTAAAGACTGACCTTATGGGAGATGGTTGAATTCTATGATATAGTACAATAGGTTTAACCGCAGTGCTATGGGCAGTTATTGCCCTGCGCTACTGTATAATAATAATAATAATAATAATAGTAAGGCCTAGGGATGTGGAGAACCCATCGCCCGAGAGCTACGGCTCTTGCAGTCAGCCACGTTGCATTGGGCTAACTCCCCAATGCAACAAATTATGCGGTTACGTCACCAGTATCACGCAGTGCCACCCACCATATGCCTCTCTCGGATGGAGGCCATGGTTCACTTGGGAGCGGCAATAGGACCGAACCGAGGCGACGACCAGGCGATGGCCCCAGACAAACGCGAGAAAATAGATTTAAGTGGTCGGATTAACTCCGGAGGGACATCCTTACCTGTTGGCAAAGAAGTTCACCGGCGCGAAGAGGATTCATGCAGAGGTTACATGAACGTTGGGTCAATATGCACCCGGAATATGCTCATAAAACGCCTCAGTATTCAAGAAATCAGGTATCCTTCTTGCGCAAGAACGGATATGAAGCTCTTTATCGTCAAGAAGAAGAGCAACATCCTCCAGTGAACATACCACCCGTTCCAGCAAGACCGCCTTCACAGATAGCCGATAATGCCAACATGAGAAGCAGAAGATCTATCCACCAAAAAGTCTTTCTTAGGATAGACAAATTATCTGAAGCTGATAATGCTCTCCCCGATTTGCTCCTCGAAGATGAGAATCTCTGGAATCTAAACTACGTAGTTTACGAGAAGGCGGTGTCCCTGTTTAGCGACAATAAAAGTAACGATACTTCAGTACGCCTCAGTAAGACTCGCGAGCGTGTTGCACAGCTCCAGTTTGAAATTGAAATGGCGAGACGGCATGCATCAAATATTCAGTGCGTGATTACCTACATAACATCAAATAAAAAATTCACTCCAAAAGTTAGGGCACTTGCTCGAAACTTAAGGAAAGAAAATCACAAGCTGAACAAGTGTAAACTGTTGACCATCAAGCCGCACTGGACGCAAAAAATAAAATCTCTTTCAACAACAAAACAGCGCCTTGAACGGCGCGTAAAATGGAAGAAGTTCACTTCTACACATTAACATCTAGCTCGTATATTTATTACTTCCTTGAATGGAGAACAGCCCATCCCGCAGTGGCTAGTGGAAAGACGCACGGTATTGATCCCTAAGACCGGAGATTTGTCAAGTCCACATAGTCAAGGCCCATAGCTTTCTTAAACACCAGCTACAAGCTATTCACTGGCATCCTCAAAGAGAGGATATTAACATACATCAAACCGGTATGGAGTGCAATATTTGAACAACTTGGATGCAAGAGAGGGCTGGCAGGTTTCAGGGAGAACCTGTTAGTAGACAGGTGTATTACCCAAGACTCGATCAGGTATCGACGCAATCTGTCCATGGCTTGGATTGACTACCGTCAGGCATTCGATAACACGAACCATGAGCTACTTATTAAGCTCCTTGAGTGCCTGGAGGTGCA
Source organism: Andricus grossulariae (assembly GCA_011634705.1). Classification (NCBI taxonomy): domain Eukaryota; kingdom Metazoa; phylum Arthropoda; class Insecta; order Hymenoptera; family Cynipidae; genus Andricus; species Andricus grossulariae. Next base: position 10,089 of record JAABKJ010014460.1, read on the forward strand.
TCCAAAAATAGTGAGA
>JAABKJ010014461.1:0-10104 GCA_011634705.1 Andricus grossulariae
TGATTCAAAATTTCAATAGCACCCTCTGTCAAACTCGAAAATCGGAGGGTAAAAACAATTAAACACTTTTTCATCTTCATTCTTCAGAAATAATAAATAATACATATCCAGGGTTCTTTCCTAAACCGGAGAGGCAAAATCCTCATTATAGGAGGAATAAAGACATGAAGACAAATTTAAAAAAAAAAGTTGAATTTTGAGAAAAAAAGATTACCTTTTAACAAAATTGTTGAATCCTCGACCAGAACCAATTTTGTAGTTTTTATTTATTCATTTATTTCTGTGAAGTTGCAACTTTTCGTACTGCAAACTAATTTTTGAAGGAAATTGATACAAGCAAGAATAAATTTTTTTCTATGAATGCTACGCTTATTTCTTTCTGTCTATATATATTTGTCATAAAATTCTGCCTTCTCATTAATCATAACTTTGCATTGAATTCACACAATTGATATAGATTTCAATCTGCATGTTAGTTTTTCAAATCCGAGATTAGGGAACTTAATATGTACACTTTAGGGTTTAGTATACGTGTAGTTTAGTATTCGTGTAGTTACTTGTGTGGAGAGTAACTTCGCCGATTTCGCATTGTAAAGCATATATGTATATGTATATATGCACTTTACGTATTATATACACGATTTATAAACAGATCAGCTCGAAACTCTGAAAAACAAAAATGATGTAAACTGTGGATCAAATTGATAAGAAAAAAATCCTTTTATATATGATTACTGCACTTAATTTGCGATATTATTACACAATTGCACATACATAGACTTACACATAGAATTGCACGCTCAAACGCTTTGAAAAATGGTCCCCGTTGGGAAATGAAACCCTACCTAACTACCTTACACCTGTCCTAAAACCTAAATCTAGAGCACGCATTAGTAAGGTGAGCAACGGAACCACATAGATTTTTCTGATAAACCTTCGATTAAGCGTTTTCTCTGAGAAAAGCGTGACCAGCTAAGAAATATGTGTTGTGCTCTGTTTTATCAGTGATTTTTTTATACGCATCATATACTAATAGGTAGGTTTGAAACTGTTTGATTGAAATTTGTTAATCAATCCTTACAGAAGATATCTAATATTTTGTAACGAGTTTGGGAATGATATTTTGCTTAGAAGTATTAACTCACACATTCATTTTCATAACTAATATTTTTAATGAAAATCCCAGGGTATGCGGAGCCGGCATATTTTGCCGAATTTGAATTTTCTCTTCCGGCATATTTTTGATAACGTCATAATTTTCCGTAAATGATCATAAATTTCATAAACTTCCACAAATTTCATAAATTTGCACGAATTAATGTAGAGTTGTTTAGAGTTCATAATGAATCGTTTGGAATTCATAATAAATTCATTGGAATTTGATTTAGTACACGATAAAATATGCTGGCAAGTAAAATTTTAATCGCACTCCTATTTTTGTATGAAATTAAATGTATCATGAGCAGAAAATTCCATAGGAGATACTTCAACTATTATGATAGATAATTAAACTATCTCTTTGAAATGCAACTGTTTTGTTGAAAATTCAACTATTTGGTGGAGAATTCCACATTTTAAATGAAAATCCATATTCGTTGGTTAAAACTTAAATTTTTTTTCAAAAAGAAAAAAAAATTAATTAGGAAAAATTAAATGATGTGAATAAAATTTAACAGTTTTGTTGAAAATTTGTCTTGTTGGCTGAAAAATTCAATTGTTTTGGTAAAAAATGTAAGTAGTTCGTTTGGATTTAGCTTTTCTGTCGAATGATTATATTTTCTGATTGAAAATAAAACTGTTTCGTTAAACGCTCGCATTTTTGGATTGATAATTCAACTATTTGCGGAAAAATTCCACTTTGTTGTTGAAACTTTAATTCTGTGGTTTAAAAACTTAACTATTTTGTGGAAAAATTTTGGTTTGAAAATTTAACTATAACGGTAGTAAATTTAACTATATTGTTGAAATTCAACTGCTGTGTTGAAAATTCGGCTTTGTGGTTTTGGAAATTCAACTTTTATTTTTACATATATTTTTCCTTAAAAATTGATCTTTTTTGTCAAAAATCAGCTTTTTTGTCAAAAATTCATATTTGTCAGTTGAAAATTAAACTTTTTGGTAAAACACTCTTCTTTTTGTGTTCACAATTGAACAAATCGGTCAAAAATTCCACTTCCGTGTTAGAAATTTATCTTTTTGGGTTGATATTTCAACACTTTTGGAGACAATTTTTCTTTTCGGCTTGAAAATTCAACTATTTTGCCAAAAATTCAACTATTTGGTTGAAAATTAGCTTTTCTGACAATAATTAAATTTTTTTATTGATACATCATATTTTTGATTTAAATATTCAACTATTACCGTAAGCAATTGAACTATATAGATCAAATTCAACTTTTTTGTTAAAAATTTGCCTTTTTGTTTAAAAATTTAATCGATTTGGTAAAAAATTTGTCTATTTCGTTGAGTATTTGTTTTTCTGTCAAAAATTTACATTTTTAATTTGAAAAATAAACAACTTTGTTAAAAGTTCATCTTTTTGAGCAGAAAATTTAACTGTCGTAGTGAATAATTAAAATATATGGTTGAAATTGATCAGTTTTGGTAAAACTTCAACTATTTTATTAAAAAATATTTTAATTTTCTATAAAACAACTGTTAAATTGAACCAAAAATTCGAATTTTAAAAAAAGAATTGAATTTTCATCCAAAAAAGATTTTTCAATTAATAATGAAAAAATACTGATAACTTGAAAGGGGGTTTTCTGCAGTTTTCTCTCCCCTGGCCAAATTCCTAGGCAAATGCGTGTTTTAACCAGAGTGCTATGGGACCTAAATAGACCAGCCTTACAAGCTAATAATAATATGTAATGCGCTTTGATAAATAATATTCAGTGTTTTGAAGCCAGGAGAGCAAGAATAAATAAATGACGTACAAACAGTTTATTCAAGTTCAATTTAAGACATTTTCATCGATTAACGATGTGTTCTAGTTTATTTATGAAAATTACTTGACCTGAAGATTACAAAATTTGGAAATTAAATTCTGAAAATTATAACTGCAGATTATTCTACACATGTGTTGTCATGTCAGATAACTATTCCAGGAACTTACATTTACTAAATAAAAGTACAGAAAAAGTTCGCTAAATTTAAAAAGATTTTTTAGAGTGTTAGAAAATATTGAAAACCTAAAGCTGAAGGGTGTAGACGTGGATGGGCGAAGACGCTTGAAGTAATCTTGATATGATTTTAGTATCTGTAGAATATATTGAAACTGAAATGCCGTCGGATCCTTGTAATTAGTCTCAGAATGATCTAAGTATGGCTTCTTAAGATAATTTATCAAACACTTACATCATGACTTAAAATTATTTAGACATCAGCAGTAAATGGTAATTTTGTATTTTCTATTATTAAAAATACAAACAATTTAAAAATCATTCATTGAACAAATTTTCGTATAATTATTTTCAAACGATTTAAAGTTATGGTTTCGACTTAAAAACTGAAAAACTTTAGACTAAAATTTCAAAAATGGAACAATCTTATTTATAATCAAAGAATGTGGAAATTTAATTATTTGTGATTAAAATTTTGAAAATAGGGCAAGTTCACGTGAAAGTTCAGTAAAATTGCAAATAGTTCAAAGAGTGTGGGAAAAAATGAAAAATTATAAGCGCGACGGTGAAGGGCGGAGGTGCACAAAAAAATGTTCATATGCTTTTGGTATCTGTAAAATATGCTCATAATCTAGGTCTTCGTTTCTTGTTAGAAAAATCTGCCGCTTTGAACTATCACATATTGCATGAATTTTATCATCGATCCATATTCCAATTATAAAGTGTTCATCCATTGCGACATCAGGAAACCATTCTTTTTTTATTTGTACAAGATGTCCATTTTCTGCTCTGTAGAAAGCGACTCCATAATTAGTAAGCGGTTCATGGATAACCAATTTTTTTATTTCCAGTGGAGATGCTTCTGCAAGAAGTAATCATCAAAAATGAAATTTCTTCTTTATTTTGTAATATTTAAATAAGCAGCCTCAGACCGAGATATAAAAATAATATAATATAAACTTGATATGATAGAGTTAAAAATAATTTGAGAAAGTTCGCATTATCTAAAAAATCGAGAGCGAAGCACGAGACAGGTTATGAGAATGTGCTCGTTAAAGCCGAAGGTGCATTACAAAATAGAGTTGACAATCACCAAATTACAGTTGTCGATGCTTTGACCTTAAATTTTAGAAGTCCTGCCCAAAAATGTGGGGGAATACAAAGACCGAGCGCGTGGCGCGATATAAATCAATTTTCGAGCACGAAGCGCGAGAACTAAGAATCGCGCGCCCGAAGCGCATTCAAACCTGCGAGCCGTGCTCCAAGCGCGCGATGACACTGTGCCATTGGTTTTATTTATCAAAAATAATATTCAAAAAGTCGAAAATTAAATTTTTAATCCAAACTTCGCGAAATATGGGGGAAAGTTTTTGAAAGAATTACAGCGTTTAAAAATGCCTACAACATTTCTTTGAACCATTTTTTGACAGAACTCCTCGTTTTTAATTCATTTATCGAAATCGATATGCAAAAATCGAAAATTTGAATATTACACCAAATGACGCGAGATACGTGAAAAATCTAAAAGAAGACTTTCAGGATATTTTGTTTAATCCATCAAAAATAATATGAAAACAAAAATCCTATTTTTGCCATAACAGCAGGAGACAGTGAAGAATGTCTGGAAAAAGGATTGCAGTGTTTTATTGTAAGGTAATCCAGAAAACAAATATGCATTCAAAATTTTCTTTCAAAAATCGAGGGCGTTAGAGCAAGTGCCACACCTGAGAATGTGTACCTCAATGCCTACAGAGCTTTGAGCAACTTAACCGCTAACTATACTTAATTACGTAGAAAATTCAGAATATGAAGACGAATATAAATGCTGGGATCTAAAGGATATGTTTTTGATAAAGTTTCATTCCAGAATTTCAAGTACAAAGTATAAATTTTCGAGTGCAGTCTTTTCAAAAATTGACGAAAAGCACTATTTTTTACAGATGCACTTTAAACTATAGATATGATATTATTATATTTACCAGTGAAATTAGATAAAATTGTTAGGGCACAAAGGAAACCAGTGAAGGTCCACATTTTGATGATAATTAATACTTAATGCAAGAGCATTCCATAATCATAACTATATTAGTTTCTCAGGTATTTGCTTTTTATAAAGTGACTCATTTGCCAATAAAAAGATCAACATAGCAATTATTCATTCTACAGAATCATAATTCTATTTCGAATGTAATGTTTTTACAGTGCCAATAATTTAATATTCATTAGAGAAGATTGAGCAAACACTACAATTCTTTTATACGTTTTAAACATTTTATTTTTACAAGTATTGGTAGTAAATTTAAATATTTTTTATTTAATTCCACGACAATTTCTAAGCTTCCCCAGATTTTGCTATAAAAATAAGGTATGTAGCATTTGGCCTGGATTAACGGGATTAACAAATTTGAATTAAAAAACCAAAACCTGTAAAATTGATAACATGTATACAATCCACACAAAAATTATATTATTCGTTTAACTTCCTTTACTAATTTTTCACGTGGAATTACACATCAAGAATGTTCAAAAATCAAAAGTTGATTAAGAATTATGTTGTTCAAAGTTGTTTCTAAAATATTAATTTTTTAGCCCAAAATTTATTCTGACAAAAATAATTCAAAATCGGAGGGTGATTATCAGCACTACTTTATATCCTCTGTCAAACTCTAAAATCAAAGAGTAAAAATAATTAAACATTTTTCTATCTTCATTCTTCAGAAATATTAAATATTAATGATCGAGGGTTTAATTCTTAAATTGGAGAGGCCAGAGCCTTATTATAGGAAATACTGAAGCGGAGGCAACGGTCAAGTTTTGATATAAAATCATAACCCTTTTTAGCAGAAATATCAAATGTTACGTTTTATGTTGAAAGCTCAACTAGTTGGTTAAAAATACATCTATTTCGGTGAAATTGCAACACACAAAACTGTTAACAAAAATTAGGAATATAAATGTGATGTAAGCAATTATATTGTTTTTTACTTAAAATTTCTCTTACTGCAAACTAATTTTTGAAAAAAAACTGATGCAAGCGAGGAGGAAAGCTTTGTCTACGAATGCTATACTTATTTTTTTTATCTGTATATATATATACACATTTGTCATAAAATTCTACATTCTCATTCATAATAACTTTGCATTGAATTCACACAATTGATATAAATTCTTTTGGTATTCATAGAATTGAAATTACATAATTTTGATTCATGCAGTCAGAGAAAGAGTTGTCATAAAACAAAAACATCATTCTTTTGACTGTCTCGGTTTAAACAACTTGAAAATCCTTGTTACACTAACTAGAATATTTGGCTGCAAGATTAGGAGAAGTTTGTCGCACAATGATAATGTTTACAGCGAAAAGATTCTTTTTGAGACAAGTGGAACTCCTCTTAGCCCTAAATTTTAAAGGTAATTCTGTTTGTTTTGAGAAACATCCTTTTGACACGACATTTCTCTTACGAATCTATGCATTTTGGTTTGTATGAACATGTAGGATATTGTGCTGTCATCTAATCTACGATTATTATAGGTATCGCTGGTAGGATCATAAGGTTGATGGCATTTGCTGTTATCAAATATAGTGTCAGGTTTTATAGTTGAATTAACAAGTGGGACAATCGATATTTCACAAGAGGCGTGGCCGTGAATGCCCGTACCCATTGTGCAATTTGTAGATCGGATTTTGTAGCTCAAAGTGGTGCTTGGGTAATTTTTATTAGACCAACTGTGACGATCATAATTTCTTGTCCAGTTTTTAATCCGGATGTTATTTATCAAATCCTGGAATAGGGAACTCATTATATAGGCTTGAGGGTTTAATATCCACTCAGAAAAAGAGATGGCTTGAAACAAAAGCATCATCGTCTTTCTTGTTTTGGCTTGAACCACCTGAATATCTTTTGTAGAAGAACATAATCATCTGACTGCAAGATTAGATGAAGTTCACAGCAGACAAAAACCAGAAGTATTAAAATTTTGAAAAGAATTCACAGCTATCCTGGTGAAAAAAATTTGCACAAGAAAGTAAAACATTGCCACAACTGTAATTTTTTATAAGGACATGTACTCTTTTTAAAAAAATGTACAAAATTTGACAAAATAATTCAGTCAAATACAAATAGCTTATTTTTTTCAGTTTTTCTTGCAGAAAAGTGAAAAAAATGAACAATAAAGTACAAGCTTCTTCAATTTTCATTTTTTTAATTTGCTAAATGCTTTTACTTAATTCCAAATCCTATTCAAACATTGTTTCAATCTAAAGCATTCAATTTTTAACGAATATAATTTGATATTCTTTAATTAAGGAAGATATTTTCTTTAATATTCACCAATATGTTAATATTCATTTAAAATAAACGATTATAAATCGAATATTAGAAACTTAACAATTTTAAACTGAATTGTTGGAGATAGAAATCCTCAAATGGTTAATATTTCTCAGTTGTAAATTGAAAGTTTAAGTTTACCAATTTCATTATTTTATTTGACAAATGTGTAATATGTCAGTAAAATTATTGACTTTTGAAACATAAATAACAAATGAACAATCATTAATTTGAAGAACATTCGAGTGAGTTTAAAATATATCTCAAGGTTTTAAAAAGTTTCCAAAATAATTTGAAGCTTGAAAAGATTTCAAAACATCAAAGCACAATTTAAATTTTTGAAGATGTCGAACACAAAATTTGTAAGCTTTTTAAGCAGTTTGACAAATTTTAAATAAATAAAAAATTTGTATCAAATTCATTATCAAACTAATAATAGTTCTCGTATTGCAAAATCAATTTAAAAAGAATATTTAATAAGGTTTCCAAAATGTTTAAAAAAGAATCTGGATGATTTTAAGGTCATTTTTTTACATTTGCATGATTTTCAAAAAAATGTAGGAAAAATTCGAGTTCCAAAATGATAAAATTAATTATTATTAGATTCGTGGAAGAATTTGAAAATTATTTTTTTTTTTAACAAATTTTCAAGAAAATATTATAAACGATTCCAAAACAACTTTCGATGTAAAAATTAATGTTTTTAGCTTACAATTTCCTGAAATGATATGATTTTGAAAATTTATAAATCTTTTGATTCATTCTTCATTTCGTAACATTGAAAATGATAGCGTGGATTTCTTTTTTTTTTTCAAATATTTCAGCAGTACTATGAATGAAACTTGAAAGTTTTGAAAGCTTTCATTTTATACGCGGAAATTATTCAGTGTGTGAATTAACATTTTTAAGCCATAACTTAGAAAGTGTAAAATTCAAAAGCATGTATTTCAGTTTGAATTTTTTTATTTGCGGTTCAGTTTTTATAACTTTAAATGAAAAAGTTGTTAACTTCAAGAGTTCGAGTCTTTTAATTTCAATGACCAGGATCAATCCTTTCTCAATTGTTTAATTTTTATTAAAATAGTCAAAAATTTGTTCTTTTTTGACCTAGGATGAGAAATATTGAAAACATTGCAAAAATGTCATTTCTAATGACAAATATGGTGTCCAATCAATTGCTATATATTGAAAGGAAAAAAAACTTCGAACGTAAGTTTTTTTGTTCTCTTAATAACGATTATTCATTTTTTTGTTTAAATATTCTACCATAATTTTGAAGCTTGAATATAGAATCATTTGTAATAGCTATTTTCTAATAGCGATCATGCACACATCTTAATTGGAAATTATCTCACTGCAATATTCTAATTATCTGCCCTAGGTCGAAAAAGAACAAATTTTTAAATGTAAAACCTGTCAATTTCAGTAGATTGTTGCAGTTGTGAATTCTAGTGGAAAACTGATACTGCAATAAAATACAACAACATCTGAAAAATAGAAAAAGGTACAAAATTCATTTCAATAATAGTTTTAGGTTTTTGTACTTTTGTGCAGAAATTTTTGCACTAGGGTTCATAAAATGAAAACCACCCATTGTGCAATGTTTTCATGAGATTTTGTACCTTAATGGGATACTTGAGCATTTTGTGTGATATTAACCGTGAACATTACAATTGTTTGACTAGTTTTTAATCTGGATGTTAGTTTTGAAAATCCTGAATTATAAACCGTAATATATATAGACTTTAGCGTATATTATGCACTTAGAGAAAGAGGTGGCTTGAAACAAAAGCATCATTCTCTTGCCTGCTTTGTCTTGAACAACCACAATATCTTTCTTACACGAATAAAATTTCTGTGCTGTAATATTAGACGGAAATTACAGCAGAAAAAAAAACAAAAGTAGCAAAACTTTGCCAAGAATTGATAACAACACTGTGCAAGTCATGAAAAATACCCATTGTGCAACTTTTCATGAGATTTCCTAACTCAATGTGATACTTCGGGATTCTTTGTGAGAGGAACCGTGAAAATTATACATTTTGTCTAGTTTTTCATCCGGATGTTAGTTTTCAAAATCCGGGATTAGAATGCCTAATATATAGACTTCAGGGTTTAATATTCACTCAGCGAAAAAGGTTACTTGAAGAAAAAGCATCATCCTCTTGCCTGTTTTGTTTTAAACCACCTGAATATCTTTTTTACAAAAAAAAAATTATTTGGCTGCAAGGTCAGACAACATTTTTTGCAAAAATATAATATTTGGTGCGAACAATTTTTTTTCAGGCTAATGAAAATGTTCGAAACCTTGAATTCAAGAGGAGATTCCATTTGTGATATAAAGCATCCTTCTGACACAAAAGGACATTTCTCTGAGTGTCTATAGATTGCTCTCTCAAAGTTTAATATTCAAGATAAGCAAGATCATAAACGTGTAATTTAATTGGTATTTATAAGGAAAAGCATTATTTGTTCCAACTACATCCAGATTATTTTATTCCGGAATTTTCAAATAATTTGTTAAATTTTAAAACCAAAATAGTCCTATGAAGGTTGTCATATTTTTGTCAAACCCAGATATAGATAGTATAGAAAAGGAAGAATATTAAAATCGATCATACAATATCCCGAGTGATCATATCAGGAAATGTAGT
>JAABKJ010014462.1:0-10104 GCA_011634705.1 Andricus grossulariae
TGATGAAAACCGGAAGCTAAATCAAATACTGAGAAATATTGAGCACCGCCTAGTTGATCAAGAATTTCTGCTATATTCGGCAAAGGATAAGAATCGCCTATCGTTTTTTCATTAAGTTTTCTAAAATCCAAAACCATTCTCCATTTTTTGTTTCCGTGAGAATCTAAATTTTTTGAAACTATTCAAACTGGGGTATTGTAAAGAGATAAGGATGGTTTTACTATTCCGTTTTCTAAAAGTTCATTAACTTGCCGAGTTATTTCTTCTTTGTGTGTAGGGTGAAATGTATACTCTCTTGAAATAATAGGGCCGTCGTCAGTTGCTCATATGCTATGTTTAAGAAAATTGGTCGCTAGGATTATGTTGATTACTTTTAGTTGGTTTGGGAAAGCTTAAATATTGATAATTTTGATTAAATTTTTCTCTGGATGTTTGTTTTTCATCAAAGTCTTGCAATTCTACTTTAGGAATTTCGATATTGATTGATTGTACACATGTATTTGCCACCTTTATATAGGCACGGACTTTATTGTTACTAACAACCGCATTACCTATAAAGATTCCATCACCCACGGATAGTTGAGGTATATAACCAGTTGTTTTTTCTTTATTTATTACTTCAATATAAACATTTGTTATTGATCTACCAGGTATAGTTATATAATCTTGAGATTCAAAAGGGTTATATTGTTTTTCAATTTCTAGTGGTTTTTCTGCATAATTAATTTTTACTTCATTATTTTGAAAAAATTCATGGCCTAAAACTCCATCATGTTGAACTGGTACTTCATTTGGTATTAAATTAAAAATGGTTGAAAGTCCAAAAATATCAAGTTTCACTTAACCCAAAGTAAAAACTGGGTGTTCATTTATTCCGGTGATTTTTAATCGTTCGTCTTCGTTAATAGTCATATCAGATTTGATCACGCCTATCTTCAGTAAAATTGGTCCTGCACCTGTATCTATCATCATGCTGGCAGGGTATCTAAGTCCTCTAGTAATTATTTTTATATAAGGTATTGTACTGCTTACACTTAAATGACATTTTTCTGTTTTTATCTCAGCTTGTGAATTATTTTTATTAGTCAAAACGGGTGCACTAGATTTTTCGCCTGAGTCTCCTTCGGGGCACCTTGCCAAAGGAGAGATTTCTAGTTTCCCTGGTTAAGATGCTGATTCTGAATTTGTTGTGAAGCGCTATTATTCATTCTTGCCCTACAATCTTTAATTATGTGCCCTGGTTTTTTGCAATAATTACATATGACATTGGATCTGGTAGCGAGAGGATTTTCTTGGGTGGGATTGGTAATTGCGAGTATTTTGTAAAAATTGCCTATTTTGTCCTGAAAAATTATTTTGTGACATAGGTTGTTGTGGCAAACGATTTCCCGTCCATGATCGGCCCTGGGATTCGTGAGAATCCCACGGTCGATCACGCGGTTGACTCTGAAATTGATTTTGTCGACGTTGATATTTTTCCTGTTTTTGTCGATTTTGGAATGGATATTGTTGCCGTTGGTATTGACCTTGATTTGGTGAATACGTTTGTTGATTTTCAAATTGCCTTGAACTTTGCGAATTCCCTGCTGTTTCTTGTATATGATTCTAACTCCTCTCGCGATGTTTTATTTGGGGTTTCTTTCCTTAATTCAGCTCTTCCTGCTAATCTTCTTTCTACCTCTAATGCTTTATCCGTGATTCCTTGAAGGGTATTTGCTTTCCCGATTCTTATCTCTAGTTCTGGCCTTAAACCGCGAGTAAAACATTCGACTAATGTTATTTCTAAATCGTTTTTAAAGTTTTCGTCAAGTGTATTTTTATTGCTAATTTTATGTGCATCAAAAATTCTTTCTGCGGCTTCCATAATTCTGGAAGCGTATGATAATACATTCTCATTTTCCCACATAAACATTGCTCCTAACTTCCCTTGCAATTGATAAACGGATTTTGCCGGTGCATATAGTGCTTTTAATCTTTCGATTAGCCCATCAACTATAATATAAGTATTTCAATAAATTCCTTTCCTCGCCTCCCCAATAATTTTACGACGGATTAATTTAACGAGATTTTCTTCAATTAATGGATTGTTTGGAAGCATTCCCTTTGCTTCTTCACATCCCTCAATAAATATTGAAAGAGGGAGGTTTTTCCCATCAAAAATCGGTACAATTTCAAGAGCATCACGGAGAGAAACATTATGATTAGTTGGAATTGACATTTTGGGGGTTGTTTGATAATTGTTAACAATAGCAGATGATGTTATTTGAGGCAACTCAGATTTTACACTTATAAGAGGTTCACTGGGTTTTAATTGATTATTGTCTAAAATTCCTGAGAAAATACTAGGAGTATTAGATAAAACTTGGCAGATTAATAAATGATTATCATTCGTTATAGTTAAATCACTTTCTATTTCAATAACTGTATCATTAGTTGAATATACAGGTGTAGCTAATTGCTTTTCAACGTGCCAATTGGGATTTTCGATTGTATTTAAAAAAGAATTCTCAGTTTCATCATGAAATTGACTATTATGATGAGAACTTAAAATTTCATGGTTACGTTTTTCAGGATTTTGATAAGTAATATTAGATTCAGAATTTACGTGCTCTTGAAAAGAATGTTGTTTAGAACTAAATATATTTTCTGCAGTTATTGTGTCGCTTGAATTGAATTCATTTAATTCGTCACTGCTTGAATCAGATTTTTTTCTTGAATTTACTACAGGGCTATGCACAACTTTTGATTTTGAACATTCGCTAATTTTATATGCAATTGCTTTACTTAGTTTCTTTTTAATTTCTTGGTTTTCCAGTACTTTTTAAATTAAATCTGAGTTATTCTGAGTTCGAGAACGAGTTACACATTGGGTTTTATCATTGGAATCTGGGTCAGACATTATCACATCATGTATATGCAGAAAAAATAAAATAAATACGTTTACATAAATTAGAGACGTTTTTGCAAAATAACAATTCTACATACGACGTACCTTTCAAAGTATTTTAATAAGATATTGAATGAATTGTTAATGTATATACATATATTTTTGAAAAAATGTCACTAATATTACAATATAATATGGTTAATGGAAATAGTCATAAATTGTAGTGCATGGACATATCAGTATGTATAAATATTCAATTCAACAGAAAAAGAACTTAATAATAAAATTGTAAGAAAATAAAGAATGAAGCCTCTCCAAAATCTCTCGTGTTTATGATTTTTTTAATTGAGAAATAAAAATTAAATATTTAATTTAATTTAATATTTAATTCAAAATTATTTCTACATGATATCATTGGCTTTAGTTTCCTGGCCGATGCACCAAAAATAAGAAGGAGATATGTTACGTCCTGAATGATCAGATAATTATTAATTGGAATTAACGAATAAATAAATGCTCCTCTTTATTCTTCCCTAATTCCCTCGTTTGTCTGACTAGATAACCTATTCAAATGGGATGAGGATGCCAATGATAATTCTTTGACGAGTTTTCGATTATACAAATATTTATTAATAGAAATAAGTTGAAAGGTCCAAGTCAAAATATAATAGAGAGTTTTGGAGACGCAACAGCTTTTATGACTTGTACAACATATTTACTCACTTTCTCAAGGATTTGAGGCTGAGAGGAATCCTCTCAGGAGTTAGTTCCGTTCAACACTGTAATCCCAAGGTTTAACTTGTCACACACTGTTCTACACGTTTTAAGTGTACAGTCCTTCGAAAATAAAACAATACAACCTTTGTTTCCAATCGTTTGAATTTCCGAAAAGGATGGTTTTTTACAAGCATAGAATGTGACCGTCGTATAGAAGACCGAGGTAAAACTAACTGAGTCCTTGAGTGTTCTATTGCTTTTATATGACTCGTATATAATTATGGAAGCTGCTTTTCTCAAATGGGTCCGTAAAAACGTATTCAGTAAATGCTCTTGTCTTCCACCTCAACCGAGGAGTTGCTGCGTCAAACCGTATTCGGTAATTACCCTTGTATTGGTTCCTGACCTTCTGCACAGGATTTGATAACGAGTTAAAATTATTTTTCTGACTGGGAAGTGTACAGAAAGAATATAATAACGATCTTTCAATTTTTCGAACAAATTGAAATTTATTCAATAATTTGTTTTCCCGAAAAATATATTTAAAATTATATTTTCTGAATTAAACATTACATTGAATGATTTTGAGGAGTCGTAAATTCTGCTAAAAACTTCATGTCATTGTTTATACAATTAATTATTGTTTACTTCAAAATTTCCTTCAAGTCCACTTTATATTATTTTTTTGAAAGTTTTTGCGAAAAAACTGCTTAAGCAAATAAAAATTGTTTAATTAAATAGAAATTCGTTAAACATTAGAAGAAAAGTAACGAAGTTATGTAAGTATTCAACAATAAGTGTCATAGGATAACAACTTGAGAAAAAAGTGAACATTTATGGCTCGATTTTAAGAAATTTTGAAAATCAACCATAATTATTCGCTTAAATAATCACATGTTTTTCTTCATTTTACTTTTCCAAATGATGAGCAACTATTCCCTACTTTTAAACTATCAAAAGTTGTGTAAAAAGTCATAGGGGCTATTCAAATTGTCCATTAGTTATTATTTTTATTAAAAAAGAAGGCAGAAAATACTGAAAATTAACAGTAATACGTAAAAATAGAGTTTTCTTACCAATTTTTTTATCATATTTGGGGCGTTGTGGGTGGAGGGAGGTTGGGCTTGAAATTGAAAGCTATTGGTATGGTTTTATTTCTTAGCAACTCCTCTTCAATTCCTGAAAAAGTTTAGCAACTTTCGATCAAACTCGGAAGTATCAGTACAATTTTTCGAAAATTTAAAACATTTCCATGTTAAGTATATGAGATTTTTAAGTGCCCGGTGGCACGTTTTAATGTTAGAATTTCAAAGAAAAAAAATACGGATTTTCTTTCTCCAGAACTGGAAACTTTTTGGAGGGGGGGGGGTGGAGTCTTGCCCATCAGAGTAAAAATATTTTTGCAATTTTATCAGATATCACAAATTAATTTAATAATTTAATTGAACATTTAAATATTAGAATTGAAATTCAAAAAATTTAAATGCGGCAGATATTTAGGGTAAGACTCAGGTTTAGGTAGTATAGGTAGGGTTCGAATCCCCAGTGGGTGTGATTTTTCAAAGCGTATAAGCGTGCAATTATGATTGTGAGTGACCGTATGTGCAATTGTATAATTTCGAAAATTAGTTAAGTGCAGTGACGAATATATAAAACAATTTTTTTTCTTTATGATTATATTACATTATCCGTTCCGACCTTCTGTACCGAATAGATCCCGGCTAGGACCGGATATGACTCCGATAAATCTTTCCAAGCGCCCCGTACAGGTCCCGCATAGGCACAGATACGAAATTGTATGCCGATTAGATCCCGACTAGAACCGGATGAGACCCGGATAGAATTTTCAAGCGACCCGTATATGTCCTGGATAGACCCGGATACGAAATTGTATGCCGAATAGATACCGACTTGGACCCGATAAAACCCGCATATGTATTTTCAGTGCCCCGTATAACTTCTGGATAGGCCCGGATATATATCTCTCAGAATCCGATATAAGTCCTTACTAGAACCGGATAAAACCCGGATAGATATTTTTAGTGCCCCGTGTAAGTTTCGGATAAACCCGGATAGATATGTCATAGCCTTCCGCATATGTACCGGCTAGGACCCGATAAAACCCTGATATATATTTTCAGTGACCCATATAAGTTCCGAATAGACTCGGATAGATATCTCTTAGCGTCCCGCATAAGTCACACATAGGTCCCGGATTCAAACCGGGAATAAACCCCGTAGTTCACGGCCGATTGGCCCGAATAGAGTCCCGACTCCATCCGGGTTGTATCCGAGTTCTATCCGGCATTTTAAGCAGGGAGTGTGCCATGGGCTCTGTATATTCCTGCCGAGACTGCAAAGTTTCTGTATATGACAATCCGAATTGATATTATGATAATTGCAGAACGCAATTTTCTACTCCGATCATGTTATCTCTGTTATGGCGCTGCACGTAACCTCGAATTTTGTTTGCGCAGATCAGGCGTAAAGTTATCTCTATCAACAGACTATCCGTCGAGTACTTTTTGATTACTTTTATGGCAAAAAAGTAATTAAAATTGTGATTTTTTTCATTAATAAACAAATAGTTTTTTAATAATTGTTTGCAACAATGTCTTCTAATGAATACTTTTTGTGCATTTAATTCCATACTTACCAGCAAGACACTTGTAATTCGCAGTGATTTCTGTAAATTGTACATAATATTCTGTGACCAGTTTTTCGCATTAAAAATCAGGAAGTAATTTGAAACGTACACTCCAATCAGCGCTTGAGATCAGGCCAAATAAATACGCAGGACGAACCCGACACGGAGGTAGCCATCCGAAAGGCGATAATAGTTCCGGGTAGTGCCACCAGGAAGCGCAGGATCCTCTACCGCGACATGCCTCAACCAGAGAGGGTATAAGAAGACAGGCGAGATGCAAAGCGAGCACTCTAAAAATCAAATGGGATTTTTTCCAACAACCTTTTACCCAAAACAAAATTGAGAAACGATACATTATAATATAAATTTAAGCTACACCAAATTGTAATCAATGTGATAAATTAAGTATTTAACGGGCACAGATTATCATATAAATGTAAATATAATACAAATGTGCCTGTAAACTATGTTGATTAATAAACGGGTTTTAAAAGTAAAAAAGTAAAAAAGCGAACACTTTCGAGTGGCCTACGGGAAACCGAAGTTCACATCCGGATCATCCATCCGAGTAGCTGCAAGGTTTCACGCTCTGGAAGGATAAAGGTCCGTAGTTTTTGGTTCGGGTACGCTGTCACAGGCTCCGGAAATATTGTATTCATAGGGTACGCCGCCCAGGCTCCTGAATCTCTTTTTTCTTTTGATTACTATGGTACGCCATACAGGCTCCAAGACTGTTTTTTTTTTAATTGATAAATTGTTTATCCTGTTGTTATCTAATCCTGGGTAAGCTTTTACAGGCTCCAGATCCTTCTTTCAGGTATTATCTTCTGGATAAGCTGTATCAGGCTCCAGACATTTTTTATTTATTTATCCTGGGTATGCTGCCACAGGCACCAAACTTTGGATTTTTCTTGTTTTTTGTCCAGGTGTGCTGAAACAGGCTCTGGAGACTGATTACCTTTTACCAGGATTCGAAACGGTGCACGCTTTATAGGCTGCCGTAAAAGTATCTTAAGTTTCGATTTTCGGAATGCAATACGACAATACAAATTGTTAAACCTGCGACTGAAATATTATTTTAAGTACGATGAAAAGCTCTTTTTATCGTAAAACCGAGATTATTGTACGTAATTAGAGTAGTTTATGCGCACAGTTGTACCTCTACGAAATATTATGAGACTGAATAATAACCACGACTATCACTAGTGAATAAGCAATCGTCGTTATAAGCAAGAGTGAATCCGAATAAAGATCAATTTTTTGTTAAATTGAGCCTACTTCAATTTATCTTCTCCTTTCTGGGTCCAAATTGATTTTACCGGGACTTAGGGTTAGGTAAAATAAAATGATAGAAAAAACGAACTCTTTGAAATTGATTAGTTGAAAGTAATTACATATCAAATGTAACTCATTATTTAAAAACATCAATAAATAAAGAATTAATTGAATAAATTGGTTGTATCTAAAAGTTCTTCAAATAATCTCATAAAATAGTTCAATACGCTAAAATTAAGTAATTGAAAAACAAAGAGTAAATCATTTATTGGATTCAAAAATGATTTATTATTGAATTTGTTAATTGAATGAATTACGGACTTTATGCATAAGTTTGAAAAAAAATAAAAAAAATTTAAAATTGCTAGGACACTTTTTTGTGTTGAAATTACGCTAAATTGACTCCACTTTAATTTTTTCTGTATAAAATTTGTCATAGGATCCACAGGAAATGTGGTATTTTACAAAAACACAACTTTTTCGTTTTTAGTAAAAAAAAAAAATAAATAAGTAAAATCTTGGAACCCCTGCAATTCCCAAAATAGTAGGTGTACAAGCCTTTTTTCAGATGTACGCAGAATTTTATAGACTCTATTTTATCTTCTGGAATCATCAATGCAAACTAAACCCGAGCCGATTTATTTTGAAAAAACTGAACTCCACTTTTTTTGCCCGTAAACACAGGCAAAAATCGCCAAATTCAAGGGGTCATAACTTATGACCTATTATAGGCAGGGTATTGTTCTTTTTTGTAATCACAGCAAATTGAGTCTACTTTCACTCACCTGTGGAACACTTTTCCGTGCAGTAATTAGGTGCGAGGGCACACAGTGTTTTTTGAAACTTAGTGATTTTTCAATATATCATAACTCGAAACCTATGGAAGACAGCAGATTATTCTTTTAACAACATTTTCTCATAATTTTGTTCTCTTCCTTTTTCCTTCGGACGTTTTTCTCTTAGATTCAATGTGAATTATCCCTCCACGCAAAAGTAACTTTTGGAACTGTTTAAAAAAAACCGGTTTGGCAATTGATCTGTTCTAGCATTTTTGATATTTCAAAAGGGACCCCTTACCGAAACTTTCTCATCAAAAACACTTCATGTGGGATTTTTTCTTAAATTTAACTTATTATTTCGACCTAATGCCTGGACTAGACCATCTGGAAAAGGGTTGTTAAAACCAAAACAACATTTTTTTAAATTTTAAACCATTTTATTTATTTATTTAAAAAAATCTAGATCTTAAAAAAAGTATTGTTACTTATATAAGATTAAAATAGAGATACAATAATATGTAAACGACTTGAGACAGGCAGACATATGCGAATAAAGCAACACAAAAATAAGTAATTAGGGATACCAACTTAGATAGTAGAAAAGGTTTTAGATGCAGAAGAAAATCCAAAACATGTATATATTCCACAACAACAAAAAAATCAATTAGCCTATAAAGAAGACGAATACTTAAAATAATGTTTACATAGCATTACAAACAGAGACAAAATAAATGCAAAAGTATATCTCTTAGCCAGAGAGAGTAGGCGCAATATTCTTTCGCATAAAAGAGCAAAGAGATAATCGACGAAGCAAATGTTATATAATAATTCTACCCTATATGTGATAAAAGAAACATTGATTAAAATAGATACAAAGTAGCAAGTTTCGAAGAGCATGCCTGTACACAAGATTCGAGACGATTGCAGCTACGCAGTGAGCATGCACAGTGACTACCGCCGCTGCCACCATTTTAACTTCCTGGCATATTTTTTCTACAAGTCAGTTTATGTTTAGTCAAAAGTTTTTTATAAAATCGCATTACAATTTGATCATTTTTCACAAGATCATCGGTAAAAAGTGCATTAAACGCGCGCAAAGAATACCCACTACACATACAATGCAGAAAAATAATGCAAAACTGATCACACACGTTCGAAGAGGCACTCTGGAGTAGTTTTGTATTCCACCGGAAGAAGGTACAGTTTCCTCGTAAACGATGAAGATGTTGAGGAATAATAGGCGGTAAACCGTAACTGTTGAAGTATATTCCTCTGCCTGAGCTGCCGACGAAGATGGCGATCCAATGCGAGCCAGGTTTTGTGTGGTAATCGGTGTTGATAATGATAGCAGCAGGACGTGTCCAAGTTTTCGGTATTTGATCAGCCGGGTACACACCGATTGTGTGGGACTCCGTCAGCTGAAGCACTTGCCCTTGTAAACGAATTTCTTGCGGCAATTGTGTTGTAAAATGCGTGATTGTATTGTTGGGGTAATATTTCATACTACTATCACTAGGTAGAATGACATAAAACTGATCTTTATTCATTTCAGATGTTTTATTTCAGAAGCAGGTATGCAGGAATTAAATTTATCAGGATATCCAGACCACTTGACTAGAACTTTTTTTTGAGAACCTTTCCCACGTGTTTGAATTACTTTTTTAACAATAAACTCGTCCTTGCGCGCATCTTTATTCCTGACATCTGCCAATTCTTGTTCATAAAAAGTCCATCAATGACTTCACCAGCTAAATCTTCCAACTCGTACACAACAGGCGAATATGTTCTCCACGTTATAA
>JAABKJ010014463.1:0-10104 GCA_011634705.1 Andricus grossulariae
TTCTACCGATTTTCGGGTATGAGTTTGCACTTATATTTGCCAGGGGGCACTAGACTGTATTTCTGATTTTTTTTATAAATTTCTATGAGGTACTAAATGGCTATTAGACGCAATGTTTCTACTCTTGTTTTGGCCCATTGGAATGCCAATGGTATTTAAAGTAATCAGAGTGAACTGAAACAATTTATTTCAGATCATAAAATAGACATCATGTTGCTGAATGAAACTAAATTAACTGCTAAGGAAAATTTCTAAATGGCTAGCCTTACTTGTGTTAGGAAAGACAGGAGTTCTGGGGAACTGGAGGGGGTGTAATGATTTTAATTAAAAATAACATTAAATTCCATGAAGTGCCGGTTCAAACTAGTACATTGGAGGCTGTAGGCATTAAGCTGGAAGATAACACTATCATTGTATCGGTATACAAAGCTCCGCAACACAAGCTTGAAATTAATTATTTGAACAACATTTTAAAAATTTCGAATAAAGTCTTAGTTTACGGTGATATCAATGCCAAGCATAAAACCTGGAATTGCAGGACCGATTTTGCAAGTGGCAGAACCATTTTTGATTATGCACTCAAACATCTTCTTACCATTGTCTACCCTGATACATATACTCTGTACTCATAAAATGATGCGCTTCCAATCACTGTAGACGTAGATGTTTTGGATGAACTAAACTCTGACCATCTCCCGGTCCTTATTTCACTATCTAACATCAATAGCATTAAAACTGAAAATACAAATTTTCCAAATTATAAGAAAGCTAATTGGGGTAATTTTCAGCAACATATAAATGCAAATTTAATGTTGAGTAGAAACATTGCTTCTGAAGTAGAAATCGATGGTGCTGTGGGTGATCTCGTCAGTCTTATTCATTCAGCCATGGGTAAATCAATACCTCACAAAAAAATAAATTTAATCAACAATATCTTCCTGAAGAAACTAAAGAACTAATCAAACTAAGGCTTGACTTACGAAAAGTTTGCCAAAGAACTAAGAGTGAAGAAATTAAGAAAATTAAGAATAGACACATTAATACAATCCATAAAAAAATTGGTAAATTTAATCATGATAATTAGTCTAACAAATTAGAAAATCTAGAGGTTAAAAATAATTCGCTATGGAAAATAACTAAATGTTTTACAAAAAGGAACTCCAATGCGATTTCAGTTCTTCATGAGATTAATGGCTTAGCAATTAGTAATGAAGATAGGGTTGAGCAAATAGCTGAACATTTTGAAAAAGTTTACCACCTGACTGAAACCATGGCGGATGATGAGACTGATGGGGCCATTCACAAAGCCTGTAGAGCGATTGTGAAGATTGTAAGATTGTAAATATGGAAGATGTAACAAAATCTAAAAAAGCACCGGGTGTATATAATATACAATACATTGTTTTAAAAAACCTACCAAAAAAAGTTTTTGTCCAACTAATGTACATTTTCAATGCTTGCTTCACTCTGTCGTATTTCCCCTCTTGTTGGAAAAAGGCAAACATTCTACCTATACACCAAACTCGTAAAGATAAACTTTTCCCGCAAAATTATAGACCTATAAGTCTCCTGCCTACTCTAAGTAACATTTTTGAAAAAATTATCTTGACTAGGATTAAAAATGTTGAATCTATTAATAAATATATAATTCCTGAACAATTTGGATTCGTAGAAGGCAGAAGCACAATTCAACAATTATTCAGAGTAACAAAGTACATAAGTGCAAATGCTAACTTGAATAAATCCACAGCTCTAGTAATGTTAGACGATACGGTCTGGCATGAGGGACTCATTTACAAACTCTCAAACTATAACTTTCCACTATATATCTTAAAAATCTTAAATAGCTATTCGAAAAATAGATCCTTTGTGGTTACTGCTAATTATACAACATCGTCTGAAAATAAAATAAATGCAGGAGTGCCCCAAGGTTCCATATTAGGCCCGGTGCTTTTTATTTACTATACCAATGACATACCGAGAACTGAAGTAGTTAAATTATCTATTTTTGCGGATGATACTACTCTGTATGTACCGTCGTGGTGAATTAGGCTGGCCGTTCAAAAGATTCAAATTTATCTTTATATCCTCATTGACTATTTTAATAGATGGAAGTTGAATATAAATGCGGAAAAGATTAAATTTATTATTTTTAAACATAAGAAAAGGAAAGAAACGATCCCTGATTTGTATATGACGGAAATTAAGATCTTACCAAAACTTAGCCGTGTCAATTTAGGTTTAACCATACGCTCTAAGTTGAAATAAAAATAACATATAGATAAAATTAAAAAGAAAGCTACGCGTGTGATAGGATTTTCAAGTTGTCTCATAGGAAGAAGTAAACTCTCCGTCAAAAATAAATTGATACTGTATAAATCAATTATTAGGCAATTAATAACGTATGCAGCACCAATCTGGTCAGGAACTAATAATTCTAATTTAAATGCGCTACAGAGAATCCAAAATAAATGTCTACGAATGATTGTTAATGCTAATCCTTGAGATATAAATATAGAACTGCACAAAAAATATAACCTAGAACCTATTAGAAGTCATATTTATAGCCTAACTAAGGAATTTTATACAAATCAAATCGGGAATATCCAGGAACTCAATGAGGAACCTATCGCTTATAAAAGTACAAATTAAATGCCATTTAAATTGACACACTATATGCCTTATCAAATTCTGCTATGGGAGCCTCAACATCCGATCTAGCCTCACAATGTTACTTAACTGTAGGCCTTTAAGACTTATTAAAAACATTAACGTAACAATTTTCATATGCGTGGGTGGTGGCTGGACTTTGGAGCCCCATCCCTGCTTTATTTAGCCAGAGATTTGGATTCTGATTCTAAGCGTCATCCATTCACGCAGAAAATATGATCTCTTCTTGTTATTGTTATATTTGTTATATTAGTTTCAAGATCAACCGAAAATTTATAAGTTTTTGTACACATTTTTAACTTTAAATCTAAGACGATAAAATGATTTTGCGATCAATTAACAATTAAACTTGAACAATAGACAAATCACATAATTAATAAGAGGTAAATTTCCAGCTGGGAACTAGGTATCTAAATTAAAACTGTGCAATAGATAAAACAACTCTGTATTGATCTTCTGTAAAATTATCAACAATAAGCATCTTTTTAAAATGAAAAAAAGATGTATCGCGCTTTGCACTCGATTAAAGTATGTCCAAAACGCAAAATTGTCTGTATTATGTTGAACTCTATTATATTATATGTATGCTATATTAATTTCTGTATTTTAGTCCGGAACTTCTGTTTGAGAGAAATAATTTTACTGTTGAACATTTTATTGTATCGTGTCTTATCTTCATAAATATATATTTTTTTAATTTTGAAGCCCTTTTATTAGATTACAACGTAAATTGCGTGTGTCTTATCAAAAAATTGTCAAAAAAAGTGATGATCTAATTTAGGCGAACATTTTTCTCATTAAATATTTTATTGTATCTTGTGCAGTTTTACCAAAAAAAAAATTATTTATTATTTTCAGTGTTATTTTTCATTAAAAAAAAAACTACGCATTTTATCAAAAAATGGTCATTAAAAAATTCGTAGACCTTATCTGGGTGAACAATTTAGATACTAAACATTTTATTTTATCTTGTGTCGCTTTTACAAAAATTTAAATTTTTATTTCCTAACGCTATTTTCCACTATTAATACAATTAAAAGTAAAAACCTAAAAACGTGTGCCCAAACGAAATCCAATTCGAAACAAAACTGAGTCATCTGAGAACCACGATTACAGGATGCGATAAAATGCATCAAGCTCTGTCCACATCATTTCTACATAAATGGATGATAAGAAGAGTAGAAGTAACTGTTAGAGAATTACAGAAGGTTAAATTGATAAGCTGTCTCATTTATTTCTCGATTATCGATAAACAGGTGAAGGTTGATGAACTCTAGATATTTTGTGATTACCTCTTTATCGGAGACTGGAAGTTATGCAATATTGAGCATCTAACGCAGAGAAAAATGAAGTTTATAAATATATCTCGTTAATTGTAAAGTAAGTTGAAATAGAAAACATAGAAATAAATATAAAATATTATAATTATATCTTATAGTAAAGATATATCAAAGTACATCTAATATAGAAATTGAGGACAGTGTTTTTGTATACATAATTTAAATTAAGTTGTAGATATAATTACACATTTCTGACCAGGGGCTTTTAAAAATAATTTTCTAATAAACATAGCCAACAGTGCAGAAAACAGTCATGAATATTAATATTAAGATAACTTATAGCTTCACATAAATAGTAAGCATTGCCTGTATCTTAATAACAATGTGTTTCCTTCCGTTACCTCTTTTAATTAGATGTTAATCAAAATATGATAACATCATCCGCGTTATACAGTTTAATTTTAGTGCTAAAAAATGTATATTTTTTCAATTCTGGCTCTACTATTCTATAATTTTCACTCTGCCCTTTCATATATTTGTTACTTAATCAAAATTTGAGGTTGGTGAAAATTTATTTCAATTCAAATTGACAAACCATTAATCGGGTTAATGAAGCAAACAACCAAAAGGGTTTTAATGGTCTATGAACACATAATAGTTTGCTTTCAACAAGAGTAAACAAAAGTAGCCAGTATTACCATCCATGTGTTCACATATATGTATATATATTGACTGTTTTCGAGTTCGCAATAAATATTACACGTGTCTTGTAATGCAAGCCCTTCCAATTGCCGTAATTCATCGTCCGTATATAACTAAAAGTTTCTCATTCAAACAAGTGCTATTATTCATGAAAAAGTGCTTCTTCATTATCTGGGATGCATTTTGGTTATAAATATCTACGAAGACTCGATGGTTATTCCATCTAAGAAGCTATTTCTGTACACACTTTAGATTTAGCGGCTTTCACATCTGGTTGATATTGAATATTCATTTGGTGAAATGAACATGGCTCTAGAGATTCATTATAAACAATTTTAAAGAATAGCTCGGTTTTATTAACCTTTCGAAAATGCAGTTTCTTCAATTACACTGCTTGATGGAGGTAATTGACTGTTCGTAAAATGGAGAGCTCTAATATTAAATTCTTCAATGATGCTTTTAGAATCAAGTATTTTAAGTTGTAATGCTTTAGGTATGGATATAGAAAATGAATCAATCAAGTCAGAAATCAATCAAAGTTTAGTATTAAAAGAGACGAGAATCTAGAAAGGTCTTTTTGACAGACACAGCCCTGAATGATCAAAAGTAGCATAGACTGGTCCCATTGCAGATCATCGCATAAAAAATTAGATGTGTCATTCCACAAGAAAAGGTACCACTTTGTCGATCGTAGTTTAGGAGATATTTGCGTTTTTATGAACTAAGATCTAAAGTATCGGTTTTGGGTGTTTGATGGAAATCAAACTTCAAGCTATGCTCTATCTAGTTACATTATCCTTGTGTCACACAAGTGACCGCTGACCGGAAGCGGGTAACTTTTATGTTTGAAAAAAAATGTAACACGTGTGCTACAGAATGGCGAAAAACTACAGGGAAAAGTCGGAAAAAGCGTTACATGGGAGAGTGCGGGTGCGGGGTCAAAATTATCCCAAAATTGCGTTACGTAATTTATGGATGCCCCCTTATGGCACTGGCCAACATTAGATGCGTTTTTCTCGATAAGCTGGCTTTCGATATTTTAACTTCAAAAGAGCCCCGGTAACTCGTTCATCGACCTAAGTGGTTCATTCTGGGCTTAAAATTGAGAATATTTTACTTCGCTATATGCCTGCATACCGAAAAATTAGTACTTTTTCTTATGTAATGACACATATAATAAAGCAACATTATATCAGTGACATATAGTGTAAACTGAGCTATTTGCAGAATGCATATTAGAATCTGCAGTGTCCTTAAGTGAAATATTTATTATTGTTTCAGGACGGAAGTTGAGAGATGAAGAATGCAATCCATTCTGAAACTCCTGGCTCTCGGACCTCGGTTCCTCGTTTGGTTCTTGAGCTTTCGCGAGGTGCGAGAACCGGCAACGTCAGCCCCTCATCTCGACGGAGCTCCAGATCAGTTGAAGCCGGGGATGGAAGCGAGAAGGCTATTTCCGGGTTCTAGTGTACATGACAAGAACAGCGAGTGAGTAAAAGAGAAAGAGTGAGAAAGGGGGAGGGTGGTAACAGAGAGTGAGAAGAGGAGCGTACGTGTGAGTTCCTCTATGCATCCCGAGCACGTGTGAGTGAGTCTGTGAGGGCTTTTGGCATTGCAGCAGAGTGAGGGAGCGAGTGAAAGAGTATGAGAGAGAGGGAAAACGCGAGTGCGAGAGGTCCAAGCGCGAGACGAAGAGGCCACGAGTCTGGCGGGAAAAATCAATAGCGGCGAGCCGGCGAACCCAACCCATCTAACCCTCTCTTCTCTAACTCACTCGCACTGCCGCCCTTTATCTCTCTTTCGCTCTATTTTTGTTCCCTCACATCCCTCTCGCTCTCATCTTTCTTACTCTCTGCACCGCTATCTTCTCTTTCCTTCTCTTTTACTATTTTAATTTTTCTTCTTTCTTCATCAATCCTTTATTTTCTCTCTCACCCCCTCCCCACTCACCACTCTTCCTCTCTCCCTGTATTCCACTTCTTTCCTTCTCTTACACGTCTCGCTCTTGCGCTGAGTAGCAAGACCTTTTATTCACCTGTCTTGCTCTTTCACAGTCACTGCACTGTCTTCCTTCTTAATCTTCCTCATTCTCTCTCCCTCTCTCTTTTTCATTTCATCTCTCTTCCTCCACTCGACTTTACTTCCCTCAGGGTCGAACTCGAGGCCGCGAGTCCACACAACCGCGTAAACGGACCAAGTCTAAACCTCTGCCACCTCGACAACCTCGGCCAACCTTCAAACAACTGCAAAAATCGCCGACCCAGCGACCCTTCGCTAATCCAGGGGAGTTCTTACATTACAGAGATATCCCGACTCTCATTCTGCGTTTGATGTCCATACAGAAGGAAAGGAATCAGGGAAGAAACCAACTGAAGCTATTATCAAAAAAAAAAATTTTTTTTTTTTTTTTATTAATGAGAGAGTAGATCATCTATCTCTAACCAAATGGATAATTAGAAGGTTTTATACCTAGTGTGCCGACAAAAGTATCTATAAAATCTCATTTATTATTGCTGACAATTTTTCAGGGTTGCGGAAATTTGTCAAAAAATCACTATTTATACTTGATTGTCGACCTCATTACAAGGTGTGACCACCAATTTTTCACAAATATTACCGTCATTTTAAATTTTATTTATTTATTTTAAGCAAGGAAAGGTACTAAAAATGTGCTAAAAATTGGTAGGCCTAACCATAGTTGCACAATTGCAAAGTATAATATGTTACAGTTCTTAATTTCACAACTGACGACAAATTTTGTGGCGTTCCAAATGAATTTATTTTTCCGAAAGTGATAAATACCAAAAGAAACTAATTTGATTAATATGTATATCAAATTCACCCGCCCATTCTCAGAACGGGAAGGTATTTTCTGAGAGTGACTTGACTTTAGTCGCATTCACATTCAATCGGATTTAAAATATTTTCGTATGGATTTGTCATCCATTTCGCAATATTCATAAAAGTTTATTCTTTTGAGAGAAAGCAGTATATTTATTGGTGGCAAATTTTTACTTGATTTTACAGTTACTTACATTTTAATTGTTGAATCTTGAATGCAATGAAAGTGTAACTTATGTAATTGTAATATAGTTTGCTATTAGTAAACCTTGAGCTTTTAATGAAAAAGCTTTTATCAGATTTCCGGTAAATGGATTTCACTCATGATTGTTCACTGTTCACGCGTCCATGTCTTTCTAGAGAGCTAGTAGTACTCGAAAAAAACAGTACTCAAATACATGAATAACAATTTCAATAAAGACTCAAATTTTCGTAGTAAATTAAGTGTTAAAAGCAGTGCATAATTCATATTTAAATAAATTCAAAATAATGTCAAAAACATAATGATTGGCCACTATGACATAGTCATTGTAGCGTAGCTTAATTGAGTGAATTTCTGGCCTCTGAAATGTGGTGAAATAGCCAATGGTCATGTCAGCTTATAGATTATAGACTTTGAAACAACAGCGAGTGATTAGCCTCTGAATTGTATAATAATGATTGGCAATGGCCAAACATGATGTTTTGAGATTATTTCCGCTCATTATTCGTAAGACAAAATAACAAACAATTATTTACATAGTGCATAGTCTATAAAAAGTTTACACAATTTTAAATCATTTTTGAAAAGATATCAGTCATAGTGACAACGATATTTTTCGATACGGACACGATCCCGAGCCGACAATAGCATCCAGTATCGGTTGGCGATCGTGTCGGTTAGGTCGCGAATCGACTTGGTCTCGGAAATCGATATATTGACTGAGGATTACGCTACTTCGTCGATAGATGTACACTTGAACCGAGCGGAGAGGCAAATCTGACAATGAGATGATGATGCCATCCGGCCGAACACCCGTTGAGTCGCAGTTCGACCGTCTGACGTCAGCCTCATTGTCCAACTTTCATTTCCACTCGGTCTAGGACGTCTAGGTAACAAGCGCACATCTGGCGAAGGGGTATCGGAATTCCGTGTCAATGTATCGACTTCCGACTCTGTGTCGATATATTGACTTCCGACACCAAGTCGATCGCGAGACCAAGTCGATCCCGAGACCAAGTCGATCCCGAGACCAAACCGATACCAGATATTATAAACCCAATCCCAACCCAAGAAAAAACAGAAAAGAACCCGAGAAAGTATCGCATTGGACGTCACTACTAATTGAGTAATTAGTCATTTGCTTTTCAGATAGTAAGTAACCAATCAATATGTTTTCGCTTTATTTACGATAACAATGATTAACCACCTATTTATCGATATATGGAATTCATCCTGTAAAGAACGGTGCCTGGTTTCCTCTACTGCCTGATAATGCAACTCTGGAGCCTTATAATACCAGTGAAACTGACGCTATCTTATTAGTATTATCGCCACAGTTCTCCGTTCCCCGAAATTTGTTCTTTCAGTATAGGAAACAGCTTTAAAATGTAAACCATACCTTAACATCTACGTTCATCTCCGGAACTTCTGGAATACCGCAAGAATGGATTGCCGTGACCCAGTGCGAGCTAACTCATTCCTACGGGGAACGTATTCCATTCTCATGGCGATCTAAGTTCAAGGTTGCCCGACGTTTGGATTTCCAACTAAGTATATCGGCATAATTATAAGTGGTAAATTATTCCAGGAATACACCCCTCTCTCCAATCGTGTTAAGTAATAAATGTATTTTTCTTACAAAAATAAAACATTGGCACTATATAATTATGTTGCATAATTAGTTTAAAATTATTATATTTAAATTTGCAATGATCTTCATTGATAAAAATTTATAAATTGAAGAAAATTTAAATTTAATCTTAAAAACATTTCTTTAAATTTAATTTGAAGGAAATACCGATATCAAAACCTGAAAATTATACAAGCTTTTAATATGAAAGCAATAATAATTTGAAAGCTCCATTTGTATAGCCTTACAAATATATGGAAGAAACTAAATCCATTAACCAGCATATTTGGTATTTAAAAAATGCCAGAGATCGAAAAGAATTGAGGTTAAAATAATTTTCTTCTTTATACAAAAATAGCCAATAAAACATTACATTATCCTGATGGGACTGGGAAAAATAGCGTAAGATGAGAGAACAAACGAGTATAAACAAAGGAAATGCGTGTGTGTTCCATATAAATCTTCAAATACAACGCGATACAAAAGCTCCCACAAAAGGGGCGAATGTGTACACTGGGGATTAATCAGTAAATACAGAAAATTGCGAAATTTGAGTGTGCTACAGTTGCTACCTTGTTTCATGACACAATTTCTATTTATCAAATATATACGACTCTATATAGCTACAATTCACTTAAAATGAAAATGACCAGAACGTAATCCAATTGGAATTATGTATAACATTGAAAATAGTGACTACTTTTTAATTTTCTTTTCCATTAATTTACGTTGTCCTGTTTTAAAAGGTATATATATATATATATATATATATATATATA
>JAABKJ010014464.1:0-10104 GCA_011634705.1 Andricus grossulariae
TTATCTCTCTCCTGTTTCTCTCTCTGTTTTGTCACGCCTGAGTGCACACCGCACATCCCCCCGCAAACGCCTCTCACTTATCAACACGGCGCGTCATCAATTCTCGGACAATGTGTAATATTTTTATAAATATTGAAAAAGGGTAAAGTTAATAATTTTTCTGGTATCATTTCCATACGGCACATATGGCAGCGTACGACTGCTTATACCCAGATAACAATGCGTGACGGCGCACGTTAGCCACATGACGAGTGGGTACAATGTGTCGCCAAGAACGCAACACGGTGTCCGCAACCCAGCTGTAAATCCAGCTGATAATTTGCACATATTCCTGTACACGAACCTGCACATGAACACGTACAGGTAATCTTGTTGGCTCCTGTGCAGGAATAGTTCCTATGCAGGTTCATGTAGAGGATCCTGAACAAGTTCCTGTACATGAACCCGCCTCTTAATTTACTCTGTGAAGGAACCTGTACCGGATCATTCAAAGGTTAGTACAGTTTCGTGTAAAGGTTATCTGCGCGTGCGCGTAGGTCAGGTGGACATTAGAACACATTATAAAAGAAAACATGTATTGAAAATTATATTATAGTCAAAAGCACAGGTATATAGACTTTGCTAAGTCCCCCACTGATTGTTATTAATAATATCTTTATCGAACTCCTAAACTCAAATATATTTTCCATATTTCATTTTCGCAATAAATTATAGTTTCTTGTCTATAGAAGTGCCCCCTTTAAATTACAATTTTTTAGATGTGATATGATCAATTTCCTTTAGAAAATATTGAATTCTTGATTTATATTTAATTGCCACTGTAGCTGCTCAAGTTTCCCTTTAATTTGACAGTCAGCCTTACATAATTACAATTTATTAATATAGTGAGCCTAGGGTTTTTAAGTTTCATGAAACTTTGACCAAATGAAACGTTTCATGAAATTTTTGAAACATTTTAAAGTTTCAAACATTAGGGCGTGAAAATTTAAAATATTAAAAAATGCTATTCAGTATTAAATATAAACATTTAATAGTATCATTTGTGTTCCAAAGCAAATCCTTTCAACTAATTTAAATAAATAACTCACGCCTTAATTGTCAATAACATGTGATTTTTTTCAAATTCTATTTTGAATATTTTAAAATTGATTTCAATAAAATAAAAATAAATTGTGTATTTAATAATTATTTAATTCTTAGAATGTTTAATTTTCGAAACGATTTCTTTAAAAATATTTTAGACATTTCCAATGGAAAAGAATGAAATAACATTCTGCTATTTTATTAAACTACAATATAATACTTATTTTTATACATTGTCTTCTTAAAAAAAATGTTTTAATTTTTATCAACGCTATATCTCCTAATATTTTAAATTATTATTTGATATAGAAATATATATTTGTATAAGAAAGTTTAAATCTAGCTTGAACGTTTGGTTCCGTTAAGTGTATTAAATGACCTAACATCAACGTGACATGAGCGCGCAAGCGCATACGTGTTTGAAAAACTTTCAAACGGTTCAGAAAGTTTGGTCCCATGAAACGTTTCATTGTTTCATGAAACTTTCAATGTTTCAATGAAACGTTTCATGGACTCACAATCCTAAATAAGCCCAGCAGCCAGAGGCTAATAACAAAGCTTCATAATTACATTATATTACCTATATTTATAATAATACAAAGTAGTAGTATACTAATAACTAGACGAAGTGAATATATTATTATGTGTAAAAATATATATAGATATTTATTTGTTCATTGTGCGGCTGAGTTAGAGATTAATTCGCAGAATATATTACGAAAAGTATATGCTGAGACTGTAAAGAAATCGATATTCTCACGAGAACAGGCAAACACGTTATTCAGATTATAGCACATGGTATAGATTTGTGATCGAGGATCTAAGCTGTAATCCAAATAGATTGGATCCCTAGATGGCGTTGATCACGTAGGTATATTACATGAAATGATTTGTAACAGTGCAGGGCAGACAATTATATCACGAATCAAGTTAAAAGTTAATAAAATGCCGGCAAATGAAGACTTGCTAGGCGCAAGAGAGGTGCGTATGGTGGTACTGGGTGGGGGCTTTAATGCGAGGATGGAGAGGGAAGGGGGTCTTCACAGGGAAAGGGAGAGCTTCGAAAGGAAATTGAAGGATAAGATAATAAATAAGGAGGGGGAGATTCTAAGGAACTGGATGGAAGATAGAGGCTGAGCGGTGGCGAATGGAATGGCAACTGGAGACGAAGAGGGAGAATACACATATATAAGTAAGGTGGGGGTATCGGTGATAGACTCTTTACTCATGAATATGCAAAGGGTGGGAGGAGATGGAAAGATTCGCAGTAGAAGGAAGGGTAGGATCAGACCATCAGCTATTAGGGTTGTGGATAAGGGGTGAGAGCGGCAGAAGGCAAGGTGGGGAAAAAAGGTCAACAGGGAAAGGGTGAGCTGGACGAGGGAGACCATACAGAAGTACAAGGGGAAGTGAGGGAAGTTACGCTTTGAAAAGGAGTCGGTGGAAGAGATATGGAATGTTTTAAAAGAGAAAGTGAAAGGTTGCGTGCAAAAGAAGGTATTCAAAAAGAAGAAGAAAGGAATGGTGAAGTCGTGGTGAGATGGGGAATGTGAAAAGATGAAAGGGAAGGTGAAGAGGAAGTGCAAGAAGTGAAAAGAGGGTACTGCGAAAAGGGAGCAGTACGTAGAACTGAGGAAGGAGTTTAGGTTGATGTGTAAGAAGAAAGAACCAGAAAAGGAGAAAGATCTGGAAGAGGAATTAGGAAATTCTTAGACAGAGGGGGATGTCTGAAAGATAATGAATAGGTTCAGAATGCGTAGAGTGGGGATAAGCGAGAAGATAGGGAGTGAGGAGTGGAGGGCGTTTTTTAAAGAATCATTTCAGGGATCAGATTCAAGGAAGAGGGATGGTGGGAGTAGAAGAACGCGGGAGGCAGAAATGGAGGAGTTGAATGATGAGGAGATAGAGAAACAGATAAGGAAGATAAGAAGGTCAATAGCAGCAGGGCTGGATGGGGTAAATAACGAAGCATGGCTGTTTAGTACACAAGAGGTTATGGAGAGGTTGGAGGAGGTAGTGAAGAAAGAATGGAGGGCGGGGGATTCTCATGAGGGTGGAGAGAAGGGTAATAGTGCCACTGTATAACAAAGAAGGATAGGAAAATGATAGAGGGATTACGCTAATGAATCCGGCGTATAAAGTACACGCGATGGTGGTGGCGGAGAGGCAGTGGAAGGATATCAAGGGGAAAGGCATATTAACGATGACGAAGGCGGGCTTCAGGGTAGGTAGGATTACTATCGACAATATCCACGTTCTGCAGCACGCGGTGGATAGAGAATTATCGAAGAAGGGGTCGAGAGTGTACGCGTTTTTCGTGGACCTCAAAGGCGCGTTTCCTTCGCTGGATAAGGGAAGGTTGTGGAAGGCGATGGAGGATAGGGGAGTGGAGAGAGGCCTGATCGAGAGGGTGAGGGACATATATAAAGAGACCAAAAATAAGGTAAGAGAAGAGAATGAGATTTCGGAGGGATTCTGGATGGATAAGGGGTGTCCGCTTAGCCCAATGCTTTTTGAAATTTTGATTGCAGATATGAAAAGTAAGCTGGAGGCCGGGGTGGTAGGAGGAGTCAGGATAGGAGGGGGTAGAATTCGTTCACTAGCGTATGCAGATGACATAGTGTTGCTACCAAGAAGCGAGGAGGCCTTGAAGAAGATGATGCAGAGGTTGAGAAGATACTTGGATAAGAACAGGTTAGAGCTGAATGCGGGAAAGTCCAAGGTTATGGTGTTCAGAAAAGGAGGTGGAAGGGATAAGGGAGGGAAGTGGAAGAGAGAGGCGCGGTGTTTCGGAGGAATAGGGGAGTGGATGTTCACATAAAAGAGAGAGTCAAGAGGGCAAATGTGGTGACGAGGCAGGTGTGGGTGTTGGGAAAGAAGTTATTCGCAGATGATTTTGAACGAAGAATGAAATTGTTTGACTCACTAGTGATGAGTGTGCTATTGTATGGAGTAGAGGAGTGGGGGGTGGTAAGAAAGTAAAGAGGTAAATAGGACACAGGAGAGGTATGTAAAATGGACATTGGGGTTGGCAAGGAACATGCCTAATTATATTGTCAGGAGGAAGACGTGGAGAACGAATGTAGGAATTCTATCGGGGAGTCGGACGTGTAAATGTGAGAACAAATTTTTGGAAGAGGGGGGAAGTAAACTGGTTAGGGAGTGTTGGTGGGAGAAGGAGAACAGAGGAGAGGATGGGAGGATGGATGCTGAAAGGGAAAGGTATTTCAGAACGAATGGACTGAATAAGGATGAAGTTCGAAGGATGCACGAGGAAGTAAGAAAGGTATATGATATGGTTAAGAAAAACCGCATAGCGAGAGACAAGACAGCAGGGGAAGAGAGAATATGAAAGTCAAGGTTTACGGGAACTATGTGTTGATTATGCCAAGGGAGAGAGCGCAATATGTGTGTGAGAAAGAAGAGAAAGGTAGTCAGAAGCTTACAGCGAGGATGAGATGTGGGTGCATGGAGGAATTTAGTGAATTCTGGTTCTCTAGGGAGACGAGGAGTTGTGAACTGTGTGGGAAGGGGGATGCAAGAGTGGAGGACTGGTTAGAGGAGTGCATAGAGATGGAAAGGAGTGGAATAAGCATGGAGGTATTGTTGCATAAAAGGGGGGACAAAAGGGCAGTAACATGGGTGAAGGGAGTGTTGGGTAAGATAGAGAAGAAGAGAAGGAAGGAGGAAGAGGAATGGAGAAGGAAAGATTGTAAATAGGAGAGGAAGTAGATATAAGTAATCTGTATCTGTGAGCGAGGATAAGCGAGGAAGGCAAGGCGATACGAGCGTGCGATCTTAGAGATAAGGTATGGATGGATGTCGGTTTTCAAGGGTTAGTTTTAAGAAAATTCTGCAGAAGAAAAAGGGAAGTGTAAGCAAGTCAATTTTTCAAGGCCAATAGGCGGAGAAACAAACGCTTATCATATAAAGATTTTGTACAATGTAATACTTTTTTATATTTCCTTCTGAAAGTCCAAAAAAAACATTAAAACTCATAATAATCGAATATTTGAACGCCATTTTAGATCTTTTGAAAGGGGTAGAAAAAAATGACAAATATTTTTATTTTGATCCATAGAATTAAAATCTACAGAAAATTAAGAGTTCACATCAGAAAAAAATAACTGGGCCCTGAACCCAATGTGAAATTGGGGCACTATTTAGTAGATATTCCAAGAACCTACAAATTTCATTCAACACATTCTAAAGCCTATTCTAAAATTATAGTACAATGCATATCTTACACTTTTCCTCAAATTCTCTTTTTAACCCATTTTTATTTATCCTGTTATTTTCCTGCCAAAATTAAACTTCCTTTTTTTGTCAGTTTCTTTGCTTAAATGCCAACTGCAACAATAGAACACAATAAGAAAATTCAACTATTTTTCGTTAAAAAAAGATTATTTTTGGTTGAAAATACTATTATTGGATTGAAAATTTGATTATTTTGCTAAAAATTCAATTACTTTGTTAAGAATTCATCTTTTTTCAAATCGAAAATTCGTTTATTTGAATTGATTTTTTTAATAGAAAATTCATCTTTCTTGGTTGAAATAAAACTTCCTTGTTGAAAATTTAACTGTGTAAAGTATTGTTCCTAATTTATGACATTTAAGTCGTTCGTTTTATTCGGTTTCGGTCTGTTCAAAAGAAATAAGCATTCTGTTCACAAAAAACCTCATGGGAGTCCCAAACATTATTTTTAAAACGTGGCTTATGTCTGCTTATTGAATTTACGAAAATTCATTTTGTACACTCAAGCTAAGATAACCGACAACCTTCGGATGGGTGACGGTTCGCGATTTTCGCTTATGTGGGCAGACAATGTTTTCGAATTTCTACATCTAATCTTGTCTGTCGGTAATCGGCTGCATTTCATAGTTTCTTATTTCTGCAGGTTTCCATGAACTTGACCAAATGTTCAGGCAAATACTAGCGCTCCTATTACAAATTCGGCTGCAAACGGTACGGAATATAGAAACTCAACAAAATTGAGTACGTCAGGCGTTAACTGAAGGCCTAATGAGAGTGGAGTATTCGGTGTAATTAGGGGAAGTGGGGATATGTATTTAAATCAACATCAAATGGCGCTGGTGGCGCTGTCAACATCTGTCCTCCAATCATAGTCAAGCCTCCCTCACGTGTCCTAGAAATGATCAAAGTTGCGACCAACCAGAACCACGTATTACGTCCAAGGAAAACACCAAACTGATGAGCCGAATCGGAGCGGTCTTAGAGGTGTCAAATTATTTTGATATTCCCAGGTTAAAATTTTGACTTGAAAAGAAACGTAGTCGCAGCTTTGCTCGCCTTCCCTAAAAAGATGATACGCAGCTATCTAGAGATTAATTCTAAGAAGGAAGAACCTGTTCATGAATCACATGCTCAACGAATCAGTCCAGTTTGTTTAACCTTTACGAATTTCGTGCGAAATCTCTGGCATTTCTCTATGTTCACACTCGAAAGTAAGAACTCAATTTTAGTTCCCAAGAAAGTGAAATTATTCGAGTTCAGTTGCCCCTGTGAGTCAAATTATTAAAGTTTAGTTGACCCTGAAATTCAAACTTGGAAAGCTAGAACTTTGGTAATGTCGATCGAAATATTGTTATGAAATAAACTCAGACGAGGCCACGAAGTTACTTGGTTTTCTTCTTTTTGCGCTCAAAAATTAAATCCCGCACATTTTGTTGTTCCTTGAAATTGTCGCAACCCAAATTTAATGACGTAACTATTATTTTTTTAATCTTACTGTAGAACTCCCATATGCTTTTGCAAAATTAATTAGTTGCCTCGACCCCAACCGCAAATTGTGGAGAACGTGGAGTATCGAGAAAAGAATAAACTTAGGTCTGTTAGGATTGCCGAAAATTGTATTAGTACAATATCTATTAAAAAATGTAAAAATATTACGAATTGTTATTTTTGAGAATTGCGTTAAGCATGAAACTGTCACTTTTTTCTTCTAAGAAAATTTCAAATTGTTATTCAAAAGTTAGAAATTAAATTTGTTTTGGAGGAAAATTGTACCTTTTTCCTTTGCTAAACATCCCTTCTACCGCTTGTATATGTTATGGAGCTAGCTGGAATTGAAGATAAATTCAAACGGGTACATTGAAACCATACTCACGTCGTTTTGTTGGCATAAGTCCTATTGAAACCTTACTCAGTTTATTCATAGTGTGTTTTTTCTGTCCCAGAAACTCTGGCGTCAAGCATAATTTATTTCGCTGGAATAAATCTAATGTTGTGCTGTCGAAGGAATGATATTTCTCCTTTGACAAAAAGGGAATAATATTACCATATTTACCTGAAAAACCCCATTGTCTTCTAGACTAACTGATAGTCGAGTGTAACTTTCCAGTAGCGTATTTTCAGGAATCATGCTTAGCGAGGACGTCAGATCAACCGATTCTGATACGTGTATCAGCGCTGGCGTAGATTGTGATTCTTCTTGATGGGACATAGCTGAAAAATATATTCTTGAATTATTCAACTGTGTCACGGACCGACAATACATCTTGTGACATAAAACTATTTCATGTACCTAAATTTTAAGAAACATTCGTTTTTCAAATAATTTGGTTTTTTTTTTCTTTTTGGCTGTTGTTCTGCAAATGTAGAGGGGTTTTGAATAAACAAGCTCTTCTTTGAAATAAATATCAATGCATTTTATCATGACCTCGTGGCCTCCTCAGTACTGTAAAAAGTATAAAAATGGTAAGGATAGTAATAATAATATTAATAATTAATAAAATGATATAAAACATTACTAATAATATATGATAGTAATAATAAACTAATAAGCCCGAGAACTCCGGCTCTTTTAGTCAGCCACGTCGCATTAGGCCAACTCCCCAATGCAACGAGTTATGCCATGGTTCAGTTGGGAGTGGCAATAGGACCGAACCAAGGCGACGGTCAGGCAATTGCCCCGGACAAACGCGAGAACAAAGTTTTAAATGGTCGAACCAACTCAGGAGGGACATCCTTACCTGTTGGCAAAGAAGCTTACCGGCGCGAAGAAGATTCATGCAGAGGTTACATGCCCTTTGAGTCAATATGCAACCGGAATATGCTCATAAAATGCGTCAGTATTTAAGACATCAGGTATCCTTTTTGCGCAAAAACGGATATGAAGCTCTTTATCAGAAAGAAGAAGAGCAACATCCTCCAGCGAACATAACACTCGTTCCAGCAAGACCACCTTTGCAGATAGCCGAAAATGCCAACATGAGAAGTAGGAGATCTATTCACCAAAAAGTCTTTCTCAGGCTGGACAAATTACTTGAATCTAATACTACTCTCCCCGATTCACTCCCCGAAGATGTTAACCTCTGGAATCTTAAATGTGTAGTTTACGAGAAGGCGGTCTCCCTGCCTAGCGACAATAGAAGTAACGATACTTCAGTACGCCCGAGTAAGACTCGCGAGCGTATGGCACAGCTTTAGTTCCAAATTAGAATCTCGAGATGGTATGCATCAAATACCCAGTGCTTGATTAGCTACATAACATTACTTGCCTTCAACGGCAAATAAAGTGGATTCATGAAAATGCCACCTTTTCTATTCATCCTTCCCGACTGTTCAATAAAACGTCACGTGCCCTTGAAAACCCGCCTATTCAAGAAGAGATTAAAGTCTTCTGGGAGAAAGTATATAGAGATACTTATCATCTGAATCAAGACGCTTCATATATATCACTCTTTTGTAACTTTTGCCAAAGGCAAATGTTACAAGGTCCAGAGGAAGAGTGTCCACTAATTACTGCTGATGAAGTGGAGAAAGCTATCGCTAGAACTAAGAATATTCTACCACAAGGGCCAGATAGAATCAACAACTTTTGGTGAAAGAAGTTCACTTCTACAATAATTGAACAACGTTGAACAACGTGGATGTAAGAGAGGGCTGTCAGGTAGCATGGAGAACCTGTTAATAGACCGGTGGAGTCGATAAGGTACCGACACAATCTGTCCATGGCTTGGATTGACTACCGTAAGGCATTCAACAACACGAACCATGAGCTACTTATTAAGCTTCTTGAGTGCCTGGAGGTGCATCCAAAAATAGTTAGATGGATAAAAGAGCTCATGCTCTTGTGACGAACAAGATTTGTCATAACATCTGAGAAAAGACAAATGAATACCAGCTATATTGCATATAAAAGGGGGGTCTTCCAAGGAGACTGTCTAACTCTGATACTGTTCTGCATCTCCCTCTTGCCTCTATCTATTGTGCTCCGAGGCAAAAGCTCTGGATACCTATGTGTCCGCCGAAAAGAAGAGAATGTAGAGTCAACCACTTTTTATACATGGCAACCTTGAACTCTTTGCTTCCTCAAAAGAGGAACTTAACAGCCTTGGAGAGGCGGTAAATAGGTACTCTAAAGCGATTGGCATAAGCTTCGGACTTCACAAGTGTGCCTGCGTCCACCTAAACCAAGGAAGACTTGGTAATGGAGAAAAATATACATATCTTAGAATACCGCAATCGGAAAACCAAAATGTGCAAGTGTTAAAAACGGCCCTTGAAAAAATATATCGCTAAATTCTCAGAAAAATTTGCACTTCCGAATTATCTGGAAAGAATAATATCTAGGCGACCAATATGTTGGCCGTTCCTATACTCCTCTACACATTTGGTGCATTAAAATTGAACGTCTATGAGTTGTCGCAACTTAACCGAAGCACACGCAAGATGATGACAATCCGTCGAAGTCATAATCCTAGATCTTCCGTACCTCGGAATATACCTCCCTTGAGATAAAGGGGGTAGAGGCTTGCTGAGCTTGGAATGCCATCATCGAGGAACGGTTCTGGCTACAGCCTGCACAGTTCTAAATAGTACAGCTTCTCTTACGCGACTCGTACATCAACATGAAGTCGTCAATGCTGTGGCGTTTCTATACCGTGCCGCAGATAGGGCCGCAGAGTAGCTTGGCCTTCCATTTGATTCCAGCGACACTACACATGGCCTAGCATCACTAACACCTTTGGTGCTCAAAAGTCGTGTACAGGAAGC
>JAABKJ010014465.1:0-10104 GCA_011634705.1 Andricus grossulariae
GTGGATGGTCGAAATGAGTGAAAACAAGATGATTGTATTGACCATCCTGAAAGGATACCTTGCTTATCCCTGATAGTAAGTCTGGACTTCTTATAAGAGTCAAACTGGTCATAAAAAGAGAGCTTCTCCGACTGTGTCAACAAAATTCTGGAGGGTTCTTTAGACCATCTAAAAGAACGGACTGGCTCTCTACATTTTGACCCTCTAACTTTGACCATCCATTTTTTAATTGTCATAATTGAGCATAATTGTGACATGTGACATGTCATAATTGTGATTTGTGACACACTTCTATGAGGTTGACATGCTTATGGAGATTAGAAGACCAAAGAACAGAGCAATATTCCAGCTTAGATCGTACCAACGTAGGATCCATAACGATACGTGCTGATTGTCGGTCTCGTCCGATTTCGTTCATATAAGGAGCAATTTCCTGAACGAGTTTCTCTTATATTCATTTATCTTTTTTCATTTCATTTCGTCTCAAAAATCGAACCATTTCTCGTTAGGTGTGAAATGACAGGTTAGTGTCAACAGTATGAAAATGACATAGAACAATTGCGAAAAAGAAATTCGAAAAATTGGAAAAAGACCTGC
This sequence comes from Andricus grossulariae, assembly GCA_011634705.1. Taxonomy (NCBI): domain Eukaryota; kingdom Metazoa; phylum Arthropoda; class Insecta; order Hymenoptera; family Cynipidae; genus Andricus; species Andricus grossulariae. Next base: position 598 of record JAABKJ010014465.1, read on the forward strand.
AGCCGCTTTTACTTTTACTTTGTCTATTGCAATAGTTAATCTAAATTAAATCAAATTGTTCATAAAATTTGAGGTATAAAGAAGCCTATTACTTATGATTATTTTTTGTTTCAATTTCATGAATTTGATACCAATCTGATATAATACTAAGTTAAAATCTTATTTGGACAAAAATACAGATCCGCTCTCAATAGGAGCAATTTATTTTAATTTCAGACAATTAAATTACAAATTGTAAAAATGAAATACTTTCGAACGAATACCTATAATTTAACTGCGCACGATGTATTTAAATTTATTCTTATTACTATAAAATTAAATTATCGATCAATCTCGTATGATACGAGATGATCACTTTAACGATGCGAAATGAGACAAGCATTTGTTTTAAGAAAAATCGAGCGTCTTTCTCGTATATTGGAAGTTATTGCTATTTTGATCTTGTGCATCTCTATAACAATATTTGATATAACGAAATCATCGTTGACATGTTTTTAAATCTTTTACAGATTCTAAATAAAAAACCTAGTGATTTATTAACGCTAGATACAATATTATCCATATGGACATCAAAAGAGAGATCTTGTATAATTGTAACTCAAAGGTCAAGCATTGCAGACACTCTCTCGAGTACTACCCCTTGTATTGTGTACTGAAAGTTAATTAGCTTATCTCTTTTGCGAGGACGAGAAATAGTCATAATCCGGCACTTCTGAATATTGATTTCAAGTTTATTGGATATGCACCAGTCAACAAATCTATTAATATTATCCTGAAGATACATACAAGAAGTTATATTGGAGATGAGATAGGACAACTTAAGATCATCTGCATAAAAATAATGATAGCAATTGAGATAAGCCGAAAGATCACTCATATAGATAATGAATAGAAGTAGTCCAAGGTTAGATCTTTCTGGCACTCCAGAAGTAGGGATAAATTCTCCCGAAGAGTGTCCACAATGCTAAACAAATGTGTACTGTAGGATAAATAAGAGTGTAATAGTCGAATCATATTATCCGATAGATCAAGTATTTTTAGCTTACTTAATAATATGGTATGGTCCACTCTATTGAATGCTTTAGAGAGATCGGTGTAAATTACATCCACTTAATTATGTACAGTAAGTAACTGACGAATATTTTGAGTAAAGCTCAGCAAGTTGGTAGCAGTAGATCGGCTAGGGATAAATCCATGCTGATTAAATGAGATCATATGAAAAGCCGCCCGAGATATAAAATTATAAATACATAATTAGAATATTTTAGAGAATCCGCAAGAAACCGATATGGGTGCATAGTTAATAATAAGAAATTTGTCACCCTTCTTCAAAACAGGACAGATACGGATAGTTTTTCAGACAGGAGAAAAATAACCAATTCGAATAGAAAAATTAAACAACATTTTTAATGAAGGAAGCAAAAATTCTGAACTTTTCTTAATAAGAGAAGATGGGATCATAGCAGAACCAGCTGTTTCTTTATTAGGGATCTGTTTTATGGCAATTCGAATTTGCCTTAAGGTTATATAGGTATTATTTAATCCTTCAATTTGAGCTGTAATAATGTGGCCAGGCAATAATAGTCTTCCAGTAGGAACAGGATATTTGTCATTCCAAGCAGGTTCTGGGAAATTAGATGGATTTCAAACTTTCATAAAATAATCTGCAAAAGAATTTTCAATATACATAGGATTGAGAAGCTCAACGTTATTATATATCATGATCCCTGGAATACGCGTAATGCCCTTCTGTTTATTTAAATATGACCATAAGGAAGTAGGATTGGCAATAATCCCAATTTCTATATTACTGTTATACTGTTTGAAAGAAGATCTCAAATCAATATCATTTTTTTCCTAAGAGTTTTATAAAGTTGTTGGTAATATGGATCCTTCGTTACATTAAATTTAGATCTATACTTATATTTTAAGCAAATGTTATCAACAATATCTTTTGTAAACCGTGGTGGATGAGTTAATTTAATCCTACTAGTATCAAATTTAGAAACGTAATTTTTAAATAGCATGTCGAATGTATCATAGAAAAGCTTACAAGCCTGTTTTAATGACAAAAAATTTTCTAAAAACGACGAAATTAACAGTATGCGAATCAAATTGAGAAATGAAACTTATAGTTAAAGCAGGGTGGTACGCCTCAGGAACAATTGGAAATTCGCATTTGGTAGTAATATTGTTAGAATTGGAAAAAATTAAATCCAAAAGTCGACCTTTCTTGTTTAAGATATTTTTAGTTTGGTTAAGCTCAAAAAATTGGATAAAAGAGGCTAATAATATTGATCTTTTATCTAGTATACCATAATCACAGGATTTATCAAATTCCGGTGTATTAAAGTCAGCAGCAATGAGTAATTTATGGCTCCAAAAGTCACCTCTTAATGTGAGAGCCTCTAATAATGATTCAAACGCGTTGGTTGAGGCATGCATAATGCAAGAATGATACAGCACTGAGAATCTATGTAGGCTTTAGCACCAACAATATCAATATCCGACAGATCTGTAGTAATTTCAGTCAGATTCAACTGAGAAGAGAGAAGGCTAACATAGATTACAAGGAGTACACCTCCACCTACCCTGGTACACGGTCAGCACAAAATACATTGTAAATAGAACAATCAAGAAGTTCCGAAGTATTTGTATAAGGCTTAAGCCATGTTTCTCGAGTATTTTGATGATAAAGCAGATAACTATTGAATACAGATGATCTTCCTGTTTTGACAGTGTGGTAGTCTTGAAAGTAATTATCACTGGTTATCCATCCTTATGAATTATTTTTAGGTTCCTCTCGCCTTTTGCTGATTGGTCGTTGAGTAGTTTCCTCGTCTCTTTGTAATCAGAAAGTTGCATCGGAGTTCGGTCCATGCAGATTCTGAGCGGAGCAAACACAAGTGCCTCTGTAGAGTTCACTGATAGAGATTGTTTCTTTTTGGAGATGAAGGCACGAAGTACTTCCTAAGCCATATCTGTCGACTAAAATACAATATTTACTGGTCTAATTATACTAGATAACTATACTAGAACTTAACTGCTTTCCAATTCTCATTTTTCGTTTTATTTTATCAAAACTATCATTAAGTTGAAAGAGGACTTTCATAATATCCTTAATTTTGTCTTCGTCAGCCAGAGATGTTGTTTCTGGTAAACCGAATAAGATTATATTAGATTTGCAGTGTTGAAGTTTCTCCATTTCAAGGATACAGTCTCGAGAATCAAAGGTTGAATATATTTGTTCATTTTGTTGGCTAGTGTTTATTTTAGACTCAAGTTCTGTAATCTCCTGCTCATGATTTAGCAATTTAAAATCAAAATCTTCAATTTGAATTTTCAGCTCACCTGTAACTTTTCCAACAGTAGTAATTCTCAAATCAGTTGAAGTGATTTGCTCAGAAAGGTCATTCACTTTTGTTGACAGAGAATCGACAGAATTTGGAATCTGAAGGAAGTTTTCACGAAGAGCATCGCCATGAGTTTGGAGCATTGGTTTAACAACATAACTTATTGCACTTTTCAATGTTTCAAGGTCAAATAAAAACTGTCCGCGCTCTGAATCATCAGGCGAAGTTTTTATAGAACCACAACATCTAGCAAATCGGCCATCAATTAGGGTTTTTAATGCAACATGGGTACATGCAACTGATAATAGTAGAATCAGGTGTTAAAGATTGTTTACATCTGCCGTAAGCGCAGAACTCACTTTGTAATGGTCATGATCAAGCCTTAGGATTTAGCGTGATTTTAGAAATGTTGTGAAGTTTCAATATTAATGTATAAAAACGTCAATTATTAAAAATGTCACTATTAGAGAATCTAAGCAACAGATAAGTACGACACTGGTAAGCGATGATCGTGCAATGAGATAAGAACGATAAGAGCTTCCCACGTAAGGGGTCGTGCATAAATTACGTAACACTTTTCTGGGGGTGGGGGTCCAGCTTAGTGTTACACAATGGTGAAAAACTACAGGAAAAGTCGGAAAAATCGTTACATAGGGGGGGGGTGTCAAAATTGTTGGAAAATTGCGTTACGTAATTTATGCACGACCCCTAAGCTGTAGATGTGTAAGGCACACTCAGCCCATAATCAAATCGCACTCACACGTAATTGTTCCATTTCAAGCCACTACAATTCACAGCATTTCGAAACCACAAATCAATCCCTTTATCACCAATCAGATATTGTAGGGGCTAGATAATATCAAAAAATGAGTCATCAGCGAACCAAAAATCATGAGCAATCATGCCAAGAATCAAATGCGCGAAACATTTACACTTTAATACAAAAATAGGCAAAGCACACACACCACGTCCTACTAGCTCTCTAATTAAAAACTCTTCAATTTAAAAGATTTACAATTCAAAGTGCTCAATTTTACAAACAAATTTAATAAACAAATGCATTATTCAGGCATTTGTCGACAGAAAAATTAGTTTTCTTCAATGCTAGTCCTTTTATTTGAGAACTTTATGATAATTTTAGCAGCATTCATAATACGATGATAAATTTAATGTTTTTCAAACAAATTTAAAAAACAAATGCATTATTCGGGCATTTGTCGACGAAAAAATTCGTTTCTTTTCGATGTTTGTCCTCTTAATTAAAAACTTCAAGATAATTTCAGCAACATTCATAATAAGTTGATAAATTCTATGATTTGTTAATCAAACTTAATTAACAAATGCATTATTCAGGTATTTGTCGACAAAAAAATTCGTTTTTTTCTATGTCAATTCTTTTAATTGGGAATTTCATGATAATTTCAGAAACATTCATAATTAATTCATAAATTTTATGGTTTTGTTAACAAATTTAATTAAACAAATGCATTATTTGGGCATTTGTTTTAGTCTTTTATTGCTTTCATTATTTTGATAAGGCTGCACCTTCAGTATCGCGTAGAATTACCTTTTTCTACCAAACTGAATATTGATGAAATTATCATGGTCTTCCCAAGTAAAAGGACTGTCATTGGAAAATCGAATTTCTCCATCGAAAAATGTCTGAATAGTGCATATTTGAACTAAATTTATTATTTTTGAACATGAAATTAATCAACAAATTATGCATTTTTCTGAAATTATCATGAAGTTCCCAATTAAAAGGACTGACGTCGAAAAATACGAAGTTTTCCTTCGATAAATGCCCGAATAATGCATTTCTTTATTAAATTTGAAAAGAGCAGACACAAAATTCATTAAATGAGTAACTAAATTAACTAACTAAATTAATTAATTAAATTAAATTAACTAAATTAATTAACTAATTAACTGAGATTATCATCAACTTCCCAATTAAAAGGACTGATTTTGAAAAAATCGAGTTTTTACGTCGACAAATGCCCGAGTAAGCCATTTTTTAATTAAATTCGTTCATAAAATTGATCAACTAATTATGAACGTTGCTGAAATTATCATGAAGTTCTCAATTAAAAGGACTGACATAGAAAAAACCCAATTTTTCCGTTGACATATGCCCAAATAATGCATTTATTTATCATATTTATTTTAAAAATCATAAAATTTATCAATAAATTATGAATTTTGCTGAAATTATCATGAAGTTCATAATTTGAAAAACTGACATAGAAAAAAACTAATTTTTCTGTCGACAAATACCTGAAAAATGCATTTTTTTATTAAATTTGTTTATAATATTAACAAGAATAGTCTTCAGACAAATCTTTTTCATTATAATATTGTTTCCATCCAAATATCTTTCAATATAACCGAATATGTCGAAAAGAAGATCTGACGAAGACAAAGCCTAACGTTTTTTAAATGCTTATTTAAATTGTTCTTCCTAATTATTTGTTTTAATTCATCATTTTTAATTGGACGTGAAAGTTTTCACAAATAAGTAACTTTTTCGTTATAATTTTCTTTTGAATGAAAATTTTATTGTTGACTGAACTCAGATTGCAATACTATCATACATAAATGTTATAATTTCAGTACGAATGAAAATATTCATGCTGACTTATCTCAAATTTTAAACATAATAATTGTTTATAAAACTTGTAATTTCAGTTCAACTGAAAATATTATTGTTGACTAAATTAAAATATTAATAATTTTAATTTTTCGTGATTAAAAATAAATTAAAAATTTTTTTCCTATTTTCAATTTATTTATTTCATTTAAATATTTTTGTTAGGATACATTTTTTCAAAGTTTTTTCTCAAACTTCTAATTTTATAGCTCACAACTTTTTTATTATTGAATATCAAAAGTGTTATTTTTTTAAATTGTTAAAAATTATGCCAGGAATATGCTTCCGAATCGAACTCCATAACAAAAAAGTAGAACCCTTAACAATTTTTTTTTGGTAAAGGGCCCTCATGGACGGTCAGCATAGAAACACTGTTATAATTGTTATTATATGCTATAATAATATCACTGCTGCATTTTTTTAAGGTTTGTGATACTATTGTTTAATTTCATTAAAAATCTGTTTCACTTCGAACTGTAAGTGTGATTTTGCTTTCCTAAACTTTTAAACACGTTTTTCATCATATAGGGTTCGTCTTGGGCTTAAAACGTGGGAAATTCATCCGGATATATGGCTCTATGGTCTATCCATATGTAACTTCATACCGGCCATAAGGGCCCTTTTCATTCGGAAGCCCACATATTATGACAAAAACAGTACTTTTCCAAACAATAACGTAGTTCAAATATTTAATTCATATACGTCGTTGGCCGAAAAAGTTGAATGAACAAATTAGCATAGGGAGCCCGACAGATACTCAATTTGGAAATTAAAAAACATTGTGGCTGAAGATGTTTAAAAAATTACACCTTTATTATGCAATAAACAATATTTTTACAATACTAAAGTAAAAGTAAATTTGCTTGCTGAGAAAATCTGCATTAGCAAAGCCATAAACCAGGGAGTAAAACGCATACTAAACCCGGAGAAAATTTATGTTTAAATTTGAGAAATGTTTTCTTTCAACTTCGCTTCTTTAATTTAAAGTGAAAGTACATCTAAAGAAAGTGAAAATTTTTTGGATTTTAAATAATTATGCTTTTTCTCTTCTTTGAATGAAAGAGATGATTTACTTCATACTATTCGTTTAATTTAAAAATAATGTTGATTAAAATAAAGTACGGGCCAAAATTTGTGAAATAATTGATTTAATCTAATTATTTTAAACTAAGAAAATTGTCTTTTTTAATTAAAAAAAAAAAAGTTTTTATACAGTCTCTAAGTCTACATTAGTGAAATAGGTGAAATATCACTAATTACTAATGAAATTCTACTCATTCAATTGGAGAATAGTGAAAATTACTGATGTGATGAGTTGGTATATTAAATAATTCGCTAGGGGTAATCTACTGATTTCTTGTTGAAAATATATTAATTCAGTTCTATATTAATTAAAAAAAAATTAATGGAAAATGGGAAATGTGGCGCATATAAAAGTTTTATAAAAGAACACGATTGTGTAAGATGTTTAGCTTTATTGAAACAGCAAAAAGGCAATGTTTGGAAACCTTTGCTTATGATTCATTATCTTGATTAAACATGACAAAACATTACTTTTTCGGTCAATGTCAGCGCTCAAATATTTAGTTTGAAAAAAAATTTTTTTTTTATTTAAACGTCGTTGGCCTCGAATCCAAATAGACTGGTTTAAAATCAAAGAATGTCGAGATTTGTATAAAAATAATTTTATAGCCGATTTTTTGAGGGAGTTGAAAATAAAAACTTTGGAAAATAATACAAAATTCCACATTTTTTATCGTAGCGGATTGTTGGGAAACTCAAAAATGGTCCATATTGTACCAAATTCAAATTATACATCTTGTTCACTGGCCACAAATCCTATAAAAACAATAAAAATAAATATTTATTTGTCTTAAAATAGTTATGCCTTACATGGAAAGTTCACGAGGTGTACCTCACCGATTTTCTTTATTTTGTAATATGTTGTAGTACATAAAAAAATAGTAGACACGTCTTTTTTTACGTGCTAATTAGTCGATTTGAGAGGTGAAAACGACCCTTAAAGTCGACCCCCAAAAACAGTTTTTCTTTAATATCTCACAAACGAATCGAAATTTTTAACCAAACAAACGTCAGTTTATTTCTTACAAAAAGACGCTCATCGGGACATATGAATTTTTTATGCCGAGTGGTTTCAACTCTTATTTTTCACAAAGGTGAAAGTGATTTTTTTCATTTTTCTTATTCGAATCAGCTAAATTTCACTGTATATCGTACTTTTATTAAGAAAATGAAAAATTAAAGTTAATTTATTGCTTTTGGAAAATTGTTCACAACATACGTTTTGAATTTTAATCTGAGAACGCTATTATTATTACGAATATGAACGAATTATGACATATTTTGCAAAAACATATGTCATTTTCAAAAATTTTCCACTTTTTGTCCAATTTTCAATTACAGTGAGGTTAAACTTAATCAATGTTGATAATCATAATTGTTTAAACAATTTATTATAATATTCTCTTAGAACAATGCTAGAAAATTGCAGTTTTTTCAAAAATTTTCCACTTTGTGTCCAATTCCCAATTAGTGTGAGGTAAATAATTAATTAGAGTTAACAACATTAATTGTTCCAACAATTTATTATTATTGTTAATAATATTAAATTTGAATAATGCTATAAAGTTGCGGTTTTTTCTGAAAATTCCAACTATTTGTCTACTTTACACTTGGAGTGAGTTAATAATTAATTCATTGTAGCTAAAATACTTATTTAAACTAATTATTATTATTTATAACTATCTTCTTCTTTATTAAGGCTAGCTAGTTGCGGTTTCTTTTGAAATTTTGAACTATTTACTCACGTTTTACTCAGTTAAATAAAAATAATGAAAGTTAATAGACATGCTTATTTAAAGAATTGCTTATTGTTCATAACTAACTTTTCCTATAGTAATACTAGCAAGTTGCTTTTTTTCTGAAATCTTTAGTTTTGCTTTGACTTTTTATAGTCATGAATAAATAATAATTGAACCTTAACAAGAATAATTATTTAAATAGTATTGCGTTGTTTTAAGTGAATTATTTTTGTTCTTTTCCCAATGTTTGAACAAAATTAATTTAAACAAAAAAGCAATCATATACGAGAGACAAAAACAAAGAATGGAATAATTAGCAGTAGGTGGGAGGACTAGGTCTGTAAATGACTTGTATAAGTTTTGTTTCCAATTCCAACAAAAGAAAAAAAGTAAAAGAAAAATTTGCAATCACATATATTTTGATATCAGCCCCCCCCCCCTCCTTCACAGGAGAAAACACGTCTTGTCGATGATAATATACATAAATAAAGTAATTAAATAAAATCAGGAAATGGCTTCCGGTACTCTGTTACCAGCGCTTGTAGTAAATATTGTTTCTGACTTTGTTTGTACACTGAGAGACTTTCCATTTGAATAAATGATACAAATGTTTGAAACTTTAGTATTCTACAATATCAAAACACGGAAAAAAGTGATGCGTTTCAAAAATTGATATAGTGGT
>JAABKJ010014466.1:0-10104 GCA_011634705.1 Andricus grossulariae
TATGACGAATACGACCCCGTTATTTTAGTACTACATTTGGCCACCAGTTGGCGTATCGTTGTATTTCAGATCCCAATAACAGGTGTCATTAGTAAATAGACTAACGAGATATTATCAACTTGTTCTATCCTCTCATCGTTTAGGGCAATGTTGTGTACTGTTTTCTCACCCTTTCCTTCAAACACCATAATTTTTGTTTTATTCACGTTAATTTTAAGGCCCATGTTTTTTATACTAGTATTCAGTCTGCTGAACATTCTTTGCATGTCTTCGACTGACTCTGCAATAACAACCTTATCATCTGCGAACGCTAACCCACGCACCTTTACTGACCCGGGATCCACACCTTCTTCGTCGAGGAGGACCATTTTTAGACACTTGCTCATGAATATAATAAACAATCAAGAGGACATAACGCATCCTTGTCTAACACCTTGCCTAATATCAAACCAATCACTCAGTTGGTTATTTACTCTCTCATATATTGATGTTATTGCTTTCAGTAGCCATCCATTGACTCCGTACTCTACCAATACTTCCCAAAATTTACTTCTATTCACCTTATAAAATGCTTTTTCTAGATCAACAAAACCGCAGAAAACCCAAAGACTGGTGCGGAATCTCTCTAATACTGATGAACATACATTCCACGAATATCTGATGACGCTTTTTTAGGAAAGAATATTACTAGACACAGATGTTACTAATAAAATCGATGCTCTGACTAATTATCTAGTCTCCGAATTCAACATTGCTCTACTACACGTTCCTAAAAACTTCAATAAAATTTCCCCCTGGATCAACTCTGAAATTAAAAATCTGATGAGGGAACGTGATAACAAGCGCCGACTTGCAAAAAGAACAAAAAGCAGTATAATACTAGCTCAATTTCATAAACTCAGGAAGCTAGTTCAAACTAAAATTAGAGATGCGTTCTATCAATACAATTATAACGAGATTGCACATACAGACAAGAAAAAGGACATTGGGCATCTCCTCATACGTTTCCACCTAATCCTATTGCACAAATCTATGGATTCTGAATTTTCCGCCTGATGACCTTTAAAAGACTTTTTTATATTCCCACTCGAAATTAAATCGAACGCCTTTTACCCGATGGAATATCAATCATAATTATTAAGCTTGCACTTCCTATTCTTTTACTCTTATAACAGCTATCATCACCCCTCCCTCTATATATTTATATTTATATCAGATCATGACATCAAGTATAATCATTATTTAAATAAACGGAATGATGAAATACGCATAATTAACAAGGCAAATTAAAATATCCTGAACCATTTTGAAGAATATTCATTAGTCTTATCACTCTTAGCCAAATTTGTTATAATTAGGTTTCCTCTTTACTTAAAAAAAATGAGAACCTTTATTGGTGTTCTGTGTTTTATCTTAGTGGTTTTCATTAATCCTGTTGGTAAGTAAAATAATATCTATACTTTAAAGTGCATTTCTACTTGCTGTATATCTCTTTCCTATTCTAAATCATTATAATTGAAATAATCTTTTTTCGCTCTTAACTACGAAATTCTTGGAAATTAAAAAAGCAAGCATCCGACGATCAAATTTGGATAAACACAATCCTAAATGTCTCCATCAAATTAAAAAAAAAACTACCAACGTTTCAGTGATCATTCAACGCCCTTTTCAAAGCAATCAATCCCAGTTTTTCTTCATTTTTTCTCAACATATTGTAAGTTACGTTCATCCTGAATGGATGGAAAAAATATGAATTGCGACCTACTTACCAAGATGAATTTTCAACCAAATAGTTTGATTTTCAACAAAAAAGCTGAATTTTCAACCACAACAGATTTTCCAGTCAATAACAAAAATCTTATCCAAAATGTTCAATTTTCAAGGCAAAAAGACGAACTTTCTACAAAACAATTGAATTTTCAAATCAAAAAAATTCTCCACCAAAAATAATGACTTTTTGACAAAATTTTTGATTTTCCAACAAAGTAAAGAAAATTAACTTGACAAAGTAATAAAATTAATGCGGGCGAGGTTTCCATTACTTGGCTTTCCTTTTCTGTTTGAAATTCCCTGACCTGTAGCAACTTTATTTTGAAAAAAATAGTTGAGTTTTCAAGAAAATAAGTAAATGTTCAACTAAATGATATAATTTTTGTTGTAAAATGAAAACTATGATTTATTCAATCAATTTAATAATCAATATAATAAATAATTTCCCACATATACTTTCTTTTTGCAGAATTAGTCTGGCCACATAAAGATGGTGCACTTCATCCTGAAGTCCTTCAACTTGATATTCACTTTTTCGAAAATTATTTGGCGAGAGGAGTAAATAGTTTATTACCAAGAGGCTACTGGCGTGTAGCAGAGAAGAATGGTTACGTCATCGGAGTGACCCTAAATAGAATTTTGTGTCCATTAATGGCTCCTAGAGCGAAGTTTAATAATAACTATGAAAGAGTTAAAGTACGCATAGATGGAAACTATGCCAACGTAACTGTACCAATATCGAATGAGGATCCAATAAATGCTCTGTTCTTCAACCAATTTGATCAATCAAGCGGTCTTTGGGCCGAGATACTTTAAAAATACAACTTAATAGTATACATGTACGGTACTGTCAGTAGGGTCACCCATTAAAAAAATTAAAAGGAAAATCTATTTTATGCAAATCCAAATACATGCATACTTTTTATGTATATATTCTTTTGTGCAAATACACTATATAAAAGTAGAAACATATTAAATGTCTGTCCCAACTTTTTCCCAACATTGGTCAAACCCTGATCTATCGTGTTCGATTTTTTTTAAAGCTAGACGAAAAAATTGCAATTCATATCACCGACTTCACAGTATAAAATGCTCTCAAAACAGGGGAAATAAGGTGATTTTTTACGAAAATAGGGGAATAATAGGAGAACGAGTTCTTCTAAATAAACATAAAATTAAATATAAAAAAAGATAAATAACAAAAGATTGAAAAATAAATCAATAATAAATTTAAAAAAGAATGACAGGAAAATGATTGTTTTTTGGTTTAAACTTTTTCTCGTGTTTCTTGCCGGTTTTGTCGTCATCAGCTACGGACTACTCACGAGTGACGTGCCAGATGCGTTAACGATGCTCTAATTTAATTTAATACGATGTTTAAAATCTCTTGTGAAGATGTTGTAGCAGGTACAAAATTAGGAGCACGGTGTAGTTTGGAGTTTGTCTTTTACCGTTGTTGTCCTTATACAGCGGCCGCGATCGTTGAAGGAGACATTAGTCGCCTATGGATGCCTTTTTAAAGCTATAATCTATCACTCCATAGAGTTTCAGTCGCCTACTTCCTGGTGGCCTAGGAAGTCTTTTACAATGCGACAGCCGTTCAGTAAAATCGCTTTTTAAGCTGTTGTCAGTACCCTACTGAAGCCTAGATGTTCGCGATGTTCAGTGCATCTTGTGTGCACATTGCCTGTAGCCGAAATCACAATAGAATGAACAGATGCATCTTTCAAATTCCCCCATATTGTATTTACTTCATGTCTCAGCTCGCTATACCTATGGATCTTGGTCGTATAGTTGTAAGACGTGCTTGCGATAATTTTTGGTGCTGACAACCTAGTTCTGAATCGCAATGACGAATCCTTTCGATCATGGAAACAGGAAGCCCTTTTTCAGCAAAATATTGGATGCCTCACTATCCACTTCATGTTGATCTAACGTTTTGAGGTGCTCGTCGCGAACGGCTTTTTGTCTCCATTGCGTTTCTAATTCCTCTATGATTTCTGCTCTGATATTCAAGGCCTCCTCTGAGGACAAATTCAGGGGCGTGTAATCGAGATCCACTTCACAGATAGTGTTGTAAAGCGCAACATCCCCTCTATGTCAAGGTACAACTACCCTTTCAATCGCCAAATTACTGTGGTGCACTCGGTGCTTCGTCATTTCAGCGCGGATGATTCTATTTATCCTTTCAAGGTCGATGCTCGACCATTTGATAAGGTCAAAGAAGTACGTGAGGCCAAGGATGGCATAGGCGTTAATTGTCCCGATCTTTTTTGCCGAGTTGAGAACTCTTCAGAACCGATCTGAGTCTTGTAGTGAATGTACTGATTAGATTTTTCTTTACTATAGCATGTTGAATACCCTCAAACTCAATAATGCCTAGATATTTATATGACTCGGTCTCAGCCGTTACCTCGATGTTCTGCATTTATCTAGTCCGAAATCCATGTGGATATCATTGGAAAACTGCTTTGTGACATGGATTACTTGCTACAGTTTCTGGTTTGAACTAGCGTATGGCTTGAGGTCATCCATATACAGAAGATGGGTCAGTTGACGACCATCGTCATCATCATGTATCTTGAACCCATAAGACATGCTACTGTTTTGCGCATTGGGTTCAACGCTAAACATAACAATAATGCACTGAAAAAGTCTCTTTGAAAGATACCCGCCGTAATGCATATTAATCTAATCATCCTTGGTTGTCCATGATCAAAATATTTGATTCTTGTACCCCAAAGCATCATCGCACGACAGAGAAAGTCGATGATTCGTGGGCAAATTTTGTAAATATCTAAGACTTCAAGCAAATAGTCATGTTATATGGAAGAAAACGCTTGCCTGTAGTCAATGTATGTCGTGTGCAAGTTTTTGTGATGTTCACGTACCTGCAGCTGGATGTTCGATGATCTTTTGAAAACACCTTGCCAACGCAGGATGCACACTCATTAGGTACTTGTAGCAGAAATTGTACACTATGTGCGGACTTGCGGCTTTCCAGATACTTGCCCTTTTCGAAACAGCTGAAACTTCTGAGACTGTAATGTTAGTAGGCTTCGTTACAGAATTAGTGCTTGCTCTTTCTTTTTCTAGTTGGAACTGCGCTGCACCTAAGTTGCTTCTGTTTGTTCTTCACGAAACACCCGACCAGTAGTCAGCCATGTCTTCCAGAGAAAGAACTTCTATGTCTTACTGGTTATTTTGCTTTACACTCAGTTGATGATAGAACCTTCTTCCATAAACCTGGAATGTTCGATTTTGCTGTTTCCTTGCACAACTCTTATTGTACCGACGCAGTACAGAATTAAGAATATTAAGTCTTTGCCGTTGTAAGTCTATAATCTCATCCAATATTGCTGGTGTCTATGTCTCGATGTTCCAAGGGTGGATGATTTTAGTAACATGGTGTATCAGCTTTCTGATTAAATTTCCTTTCGTATATTGAATCAATCCATCCGCTGAGACATCCATATCCAACCTGATTTTCCAATGGTGGATCTCGCTCTCTTCTTGGTGCAAATACTGCATTTTTAGGCTTAGTTCCACAGCCCTCTACTCTAGTAAAGCACGATAAAAATTATTTTCAAGGTGCTGCAAGTTATCAGGAATTTCGCTATTTACATCAACGGAAACGTTAATATCCGGAAGTGTTTCTAGTGGATCCGGTACTTGATCTTCATCATCTTTAGCACATATGCTTTCAGCGTCAATTAGGTCTTCGTTATTCGCACCTTCCGGAGGTATTTCATCAATAGGAGACTGCTGTTCCACTTCAATTTTGATTGTAGCTAGTTCAACAGCCGAAAGCAGTATGCTAACAGATATTGAACGTTTTTGGTCTGCTAGATTCTGCTTCTTTTTTCTTGTAGCTAGATTCGGATACTTGAGTAGGAAGAGACGATGATGTTCTCTCCTCACACTTTGTTCACTTTTCTCTGCCAAAAAATAAAGGCGCATAACATCTCTGTTCATATGGAATGTTTATTTTAATCACCTTCTTGGTTGCTGAATCTCAGGTTCTGCCTCTGGTTGAATGAGGCCATCTGCCTCTGGAGGCTGTGGTGATACTGAATCATCATAAAGTTGCACAGGAACATCAATAGCATGATGATGTTCTATTACTTCACCAGTCGTCGCTTCATCTTGCGGTACAACTTCCTGTTTCTGATGTTCATAATCAACGTTTCTTCTCGCAGAATCAACTGTCGTTTAATCTCCATTGCTCGGTCTTCTCAGATAAGTAGATTATTTTTTATGTTTTTTACCTCACTGATAACATTTCTGACTGCAACTTTCTGTATATGAGGATACTTCGCAGCAAACTTCGTCCTAAATTTGTAACCCATTTTGCTTTTAGTTTCAATCCTCGCGCTTTCATAATAGAGACGTATCAATTCTTCTTTCATTGTGGTATTCCAGTCGGTGCCCCCAGGGTATTTCTGTTGATGTGGTTGGCTGCAAATTGCTAACGCTAGCCAAAGCATCCTCAGCAGGGACAGTTGATGTTCCACTGTTTACCGTTCGTCGCAGATTTTCTTCCTGGTCAGCTTTTTGTGAGATCTACCTGACCTTCTTGCAGCTTACCATCACTTAATATAATATTTGGGAACATGTCGCCAATTAAAAAGAATTCTTAAAAAGAATATAAAAAACGTTTTTTTTTTAATTCATGTATTTTGTTCAAATCTCGCCTTTTTTGACAGAAAAATAATCTTTTTGGTTGAAAATTCAACTTTTGGTTGACAATTAATCTCTTTGATTAAAAATGAAACTATTTTGTTGAAAATTCGTATGTTTTTGTAAAAAATTAATCTATTTGGTTAAAAATTCATTTACTTGATTGAAAATTAACTTTCTAATAGGAAATTTATATTTTCGGGTTAAAAAATCAAACTATTTTGTAGGAAATTTGTCTCTTTTGTAGGCGTAGGGCCCGAAGTCTTCAGTCTTTGTCCAATGTTTTTTGAGTTGACACGTTTTCCAATAAATACTTTTGGAAAACATTTAGTCTTTTTTGGATATAAATGCAACAATTCAGCTTTTTGGTTGAAAATTAATCTCTTTGGTTGAAAATGTGAATATTTTGTTGAAAATTCGTCTTTTAGGCAAAAAATTAATCTTCTTGATTGAAAATTAATCTTTTTGGTTGAAAATGTAACTATTTCATTGAAAATTCGTCTTTCTTGGTCGAAAATGAATCTTCTCAGTAGAAAACTCAACTATATGGTGGAAAATTTAACTAGCTGGTTAAAAATTAATCTTTTTTCTTAGGATTCAGCTATTGGGTTGAAAAATCTTCTGTTTTGGATGAACTGAACACTTTTTGTTTTAAAATTGAAATTATTTTTCGTTAAAATATCAACTATTACATTTTTCGTTGAGAATTCA
Organism: Andricus grossulariae; assembly: GCA_011634705.1. Classification (NCBI taxonomy): domain Eukaryota; kingdom Metazoa; phylum Arthropoda; class Insecta; order Hymenoptera; family Cynipidae; genus Andricus; species Andricus grossulariae. The sequence continues at coordinate 7,162 of JAABKJ010014466.1, forward strand.
TTGTCTTTTTGTTGATGAAAATTGAACTACTTGGTTAAAAGTATAACTCCTTTGTTAAAAATTCACTTTTTTTGGTGGAAGATTCGTCATTTTAGATAAAAATTTATCTTCTTGGTTACAAATTTATCTTTTTGGTTGAAAATTCACCTTTTTAGTAGAAAATTAATCCCTTTGATTGAAAATGTAACTATTTTGTTGGAAATTCACCTTTTCGTCTTTTTTTTATATAAATGCAACCATTCACCTCTTTGGTTGAAAAATTATATCTTTGTTGGAAAATGTAAATATTTTGTTGAAAATTTGTCTTTTGTGGCAGAAAATGAATCTTCTTGATTGAAAATTCATCTTTTTGGTTGAAATTGTCTCTTTTTGGGTAAAAATTCATCTTTTCGATTGTAAATTCCCCTTTTTTGTTAAAAATTAATTTCTTTGGTTGAAAATTTAACTATTTTGTTAAAAATTCACTTTCTTCGTTTAAAGATTCATCATTTTAGTTAGAAATTCATCTGGTTGCTTGAAAATGTAACTATTTTTTTTCGAAATTTCATGTATTTTGTAAAAAATTCGTCTCTTTTGGCAAAAAATTAATCTTCTTGGTTGAAAAATTCATCTTTCTGATTGAAAATTCACTTTTCCGGTTAGAAATTAATCTCTTTGGTTAAAAATGTGACTTTTTTGTTTCGAATTTTTCTTTTTTGGCAGACAATTAAACTTTTTGGTTAAAAATTCATTATTTTAGTTAACATTCATCTATTTGGTTGAAAATTCATCTTTTCGATTGAAAATTCAACTTTTTGGCTGAACATTAATTTCTTTGGTTGAAAATGAAACTATTTTGTTGAAAATTCATCTATTTTCGTAAAAGAACTCATCTCTTTGTTTGAAATCGTAACTGTTTTGTAGAAAATTCGCCTGTTTTGGCGGAAAATTAATCTTCTTGCTTGAAAATTAACCTCTTTGGTTGAAAATGAAACTATTTTGTAGAAAATTCGTCTCTTTTGGAAAACATTTCGTCTTCTTTTGAATATAAATGCAACCATTCACCTCTTTGGTTGAAAAATAATATCTTTGTTTGAAAATGTAAATATTTTGTTGAAAATTTGTCTTTTGTGGCAGAAAATGAATCTTCTTGATTGAAAATTCATCTTTTTGGTTGAAAATTTCTCTTTTTGGTTGAAAATTCATCATTTTGATTGAAAATTCGTCTTTTTGGTTGAAAATTCGTCTTTTTGGTTGAAAATTAATTTCTTTGGTTGAAAGTGTAACTATTTTGTTAAAAATTCATCTGGTTGGTTGAAAATGTAAATATTTTGTTGAAAATTCGTCGTTTGTGCCAGAAAATGAATCTTTTTTATGTAAAATTCATCTTTTTGGTTGAAATTTTCTCTTTTTTGCTGAAAATTCATCTTTTCGATTGAAAAATCATCTTTTTGGTTGAAAATTAATTTCTTTGGTTGAAAATGAAACTATTTTGTAGAAAATTCGTCTCTTTTGGAAAACTTTTCGTGTTTTTTGGATATAAATGCAACCATTCACCACTTTGTTTAAAAAATAATATCTTTGTTGGAAAATGTAAATATTTTGTTGAAAATTTGTCTTTTGCGGCAAAAAATTAATCTTCTTGATTGAAAATTCATCTTTTTGGTTGAAAATTAATTTCTTTGGTTGAAAATGTAACTATTTTGTTAAAAATTCACTTTTTTCGTTTGAAGATTCATCATTTTAGTTAGAAATTTATCTGATTAGTTGAAAATGTAACTATTATATACTATTATATAAAAAAAATTATTATACATTATATATATATATATTAATGTAACTATTTAGCTACAAAATTTGTTTTTTTTTTTTTTAGAAGAAAATTAATCTCTTTGGTTGAAAATTCAACTATTTAGTTAAAAATTTGTTTTTTTTAGTACAAAATTAAATTTCTTGGTTGAAATTTTTTTTTTGATTTTTTTTCTAGAAAACTAATCTTTCTGATAGAAAATTAAATTATTCCATTTTTGGTTGAAAGTTGATCTTTTTTACTTGAAAATTAAACCATTTAATTAAAATTTTGTATTTTTCGTAGAAGATTAATCTTCTTGGTTGAAAATTAATTTCTTTGGTTGAAAAGTCACTGCTTTGGTTGCAAATTTAATTTTTTTTTTAATTAAAAACTCAACTATTTCAATTTTGGTTGAAAGTTGATCTTTTTCAGTTGGAACTTCAACTATTGGTTACAAATTTGCTTGGTTTCGGTAGAAAACTAATTTTCCTTTTAAAAAATAGGATTATTCCATTTTTGGTTGGAAGTTGATCTTTTTACTTGAAAATTCAACTATTTAGCTAAAAATTTGTGTTTTTCAGTATAAATTAATCTTCTTCTTTGATTTTTTTTGTAGAAAACTAATCTTTGTGATAGAAAATGGAATTATTCCATTTCTGGTTGAAAGTTGATCTTTTCTACTTGAAAATTCAACTATTTAGATACAAAAATTGTATTTTTTAGTTGCAAATTAATCTCTTTGGTTGAAATTTTAACTATTTAGTTAAAAAATTTCGTTTTTTAGTACAAAATTAAACTTCTTAGTTGAATTTGTTTGTGTAGAAAACTAATCTTCCTGGTAGAAAATGGAATTATTCCATATTTGGTTGAAAGTTGATCCTTTTTACTTGAAAATTCAACTATTTAATTAAAATGTTGTATTTCTTAGTAGAAAATTAATCTCTTTGGTTGAAAATTAAACTATTTAGTCAGAATTTGCCTTTTTTAGTAGAAAATTAATCTTCTTGGTTGAAAAGTCATTGCTTTGGTAGCAAATTTAAATTATTTTTTTTTAATTAAAAACTCAAATATTCCATTTTTAGTTGAAAGTTGATCTTTTTTACTTGAAAATTCAACTATTTAGTTCAAAATTCGTATTTTTTAGTAGAAAATTAATCTCCTTGGTTGAAAAT
>JAABKJ010014467.1:0-10104 GCA_011634705.1 Andricus grossulariae
CAAATTCAAAAGCAACGCTTCTTCTTGGGAGGCTCTTGTACAGGATCGTTAGGATTTTCTGATTCGATCAGAGAATCGGAGGGAAAACGAACCCCGCTTTTTTTTTTTGCTTCTCCGGAAAAGTGCCGTTCGGGTAGTTCTAAATTTTCCTTACAATATACTCTGGTGTGGGGCAAAGCCGATGAAATGCAGCTCGTTAGAAATAATTAAATTATTAAATCATTGTTTCATTTATGTAACTAATACTTATATAAATATGATATAAAATAATGTAGGACTAGTCGGCGCTGCCCCTCCTTACCCTACCTTAGATATTTTCGGTAATGAATTAATTGAAACAAATTGGAGGGTGAGTCAACAAAAACCAATTTTTTTTGGCCACCCTATTGAACAAACTGACGTGACTCCGAATCGGACAAATATTTGTCTTTCGAGATGAAAACATCAGAACAGACGGCGAATTATAAATTGATAAAAGTTATGTTGACTCTTAAGCAACTACTGTAATTACTTTTTAATAAAAAATATTTGAACGGATAACGAATTGGGATTATATAAATTTATTTAGGATGAGTTTGCTGACATAGAGTTAATTAGAAACTTTAGAAAACTTCGCAACAGAAGAGAAAGTAGGAAAAAATTTAAAGATTTAATTAAACTTTAAGAAAGGATGGCGCAAACTCTGAAATAAAATTAAAATAAAGTGAGGCGCAGATGAGAATTTAAATGTTATGAAATGTAAATTCAATGTTAATATTATAACTAAGTTTGGAAGAGGATGTGCTGTTGTAAAGAAATTTATAAGCATTTTATAAACCTTAGATAATTTTGAAATTTATTGTATATTTTTGTTAAATGTATAAGTGGAATTAATGCTGATAAAATTACCATTGTTTTGAATTTTTTAAATCATGTGGTGAGTACAATCATTGTTTAAAATTTTGCGACTCTTTTGCACTAAGTTCGACCCTAGGGTAGAATTTAGGGAAATAATTCTCAAAATATTTAAACAATTGTGCAAAATACTATTGAGAGTTACCGTGAAAATGAGCAAAAGAATTACAAAAAATGTTAATTCCAGAGTTATTCCAATTTTTCGAAAACCTAGTAATTTGACGTTTTTTCCAATATCCTTTTAATTAATTGGCATTGCGCGTTCGACTTTGGCTTATTAGAAGAATAATTTTATTACCTTTCGTGCTATTTTGAGGGGAGAAATTAAGGTATGAAAAGTGTATCAAAAATATAAGCTATTTGTTGAATATATTCAAAAAAAGATAGCAATCATCAAGACCCTCGGATTTTTTAAATTCTCGAATTTTTTATGGCTTATTTTAAATTATTTCAGCACTATGTCCTTTTGGCTGCTACAAGTATATAAAACGTCTTAAAGTTCCGCAACAGTATTTCGACTTGCTCTAGTTACAAAGCCCATTTTGAAATAATAATTATCTGAGTCACTCGTGGAATGGGATTATAAACTTCAAGCCACACTTTGAAAACTTATGGTAAGGCTCTTTGCTCCGTATATCCATGTGATTAGGTTTCTTCCTCTGACATTTGTATTTCAAAGCTACAGCATTGAACAACGTCAGGTTAATTTTCAAACTTGATAAATCACGTTACAAGTATCAAGATGAGAGAAAAGTTGCAAGAATAGAGTAGATAGGCAAGGGCAAATTCCTCTTTTAGCCACATCGAGACCGTTTCACAGCTGAAGTGGTTTGTGTCCGTGCTAAGTTTCTAGAATGTTCTCGAAGAGCCCCGGTGACAGAAAAAAATGCGCAATTGTGAGAGACGAATTTACGTAAAGAACTTCAAGGTTATTTATCATATCAATTAATCATTTTCCGTACACACTTTCAAGGTTATACTTTGATTTGTCCTTGCATTTTCTACTGCGTCATATATTTATGAGAAAAATCAAAATATAACCTTCAAAGTGTTTATGCAAAATGCCTAGTTTAGATAATAAAAAACCTTAAAGTTTTTTACACAAATTCGTATCTCACAATTGTGCAATATCATTTTGTGACGTCATCGGGACCCTTCGAGAACCTTTGTAGAAACGTAGCATGGACAAGAACCACTTTATCAGTGGAACGGACTCGATGTCGCTAAGATAGGAATTTGTATTTTCTACCAAAAGAGATAAATTTGCAATAAAAAAGGACGAATTTTCAACAAAATAATTAAACTTTTAACAAAGTAGTTAAATTTTTAACCAAACAGATGAATTTTTGACTTACAGAGATGAATGCTCAGCTGAAAAGATGACTTTTTCCTAGAAGACGAATCGTCGAGAAAATACATGAATGTTCAACCAAGTAGTTGCATTTTGTACTACAAAATATACGTTTTCAACCAAAAATGGAATATTGAAATTTTCAGTTTAAAAAATAACTTTCTAATAACGAAAAAACACGAAGTTTCAACAACAAAAATTAATTTTATACCCAAAATGAAGAATTTTCAACAAAAGATTTAAGTTTTAAAGCTGAAAGGTCGAATTTAAAAAACGGTTGACTTTTAAACCTCAAAAGATGATTTTTCAACAAGAAAGTTAATTTTTAATCAAGAAAGATGAATTTTTAATCAAAAAGTTGAATTTTCAACTGAAAATATCGGGTTTCAACCAAAAAATATAAGTTTTCAACCAAAAATGGAATCGTTAAATTGACGGGTTATAAAATTAATTATCAACAAAAGAAACGAATTTTCAACCAGTTGGATTCAACAATAAAAGACGAAATAAAATAAAATTAGTTGAATCTCAACCAAAAATATGAATTTTCATCAAACAAGACTAATTTTCTACCCAAAAAGACGAATTTTAATCAGAATACATCAATTTGCTACGAAAAAGTGAAATTTTAAGCTTATAAATAAATTTTCAACCAAAAATGGGAAAAATGAATTTTCAGATGAAAAAAATTAATTTTTAACTAAGAAGAAAACGACAATTAAGCAAAATACATTAACTTTCGACCATATTGTTGAATTTTAGAAGCTAACAACAAGAGTTACGTACAAAACAGTTGAATTTCCAACCCGAAAATATGATTTTTCAACCAAATTGATAATGTTCTACCAAATATTTTACACAAATAATTGAATTTTTAACCAAATAGTTGAATTTGTTACCAAAATAGAAGAATTTTCAACAAAACACATAAATTTTTCAACAAACAGATCAATTTTCACTTAGAAAATATCAATTTTCAAGCAACAATTAATTAGATACATTTTCAGTTTAAAAAACCAGTTCTCAACCAAAAAAAAAACCAATTTTCAAAAAAAAATATAAACATTTTCAACCAAGGAGATAAATGTTGAACTAAAATGATGAATCTGCAAAAAAATAAATTTTCAAACAAATATTTAAAATTTCAACCTAACAGATTCAACTCGAATGATGAAGCTTAAAAAAAATTAATTTTCAAACAAATATTTCCACATTCAACCAAAAAGATGATTTTTTAACCCAAAAGATTCATTTTCTACCAAAAAAGACAACTTTCCAACAAAATACATGAATTTTCAACTAAAAAAGATCAATCTAGGATTTCGTTTTTAATTGCATAAATACTCAAGTAATAATTAAATGTACACTATTACATATTTTTAATTGAATTATGTATTAAAGTTATAATGAATTTAGATTAAATTTATATTGATTCAAATATGCATAATGCTAAGTATTATATTTACAATATTCTAGAAAATCTAATTCTAACATAAATGATTTATTTAATTTATTTTAATTATTTATTGATTGCGTAAATGATAATTAAGCCTAACGCAATAATTATTTCGTAGCCTAATCGCCAGTATAATCATACGAACTTCATTATTTTCAATGATTTATTCATACATGTTCTGTTGAAATTAATATTACGATGTAATGAATTGAAATTTATATCCGGCAAAAATGAAATTTTTAAAAACTTTTAGATAGCTGTGTGTGTTAAGGCGACCGGACAAAATTAAGGCAATAATATGAAGTAACATCAAAAGTTCGACACACAGCGTATGTGCAAGATTTGCGGAAACTGATTTTTTTATGTACGAAAACTTCTTTTATATTTTTAATTAACTGCAAAATCTATATATTACACTTTTGTGAAATAAAAAATAATTATATTATTTAATTATTAACTATTTTTAATAAAAATATACGATCTATCTAGAAACTAGTCGATCCGCGTCAGCCTGTGGCGCGTCAGTGTCGACTAAAGGAAGACTAGACATAAACAGTATAGCGCCAAGAAATTTTTCCACACGGGGAAATATGAAAGTTATTTTCAAACTTATTAGGTCGGGACTTAAATGAAGCAACCAATCTGTAATAATATAATAATATAATACTTCAATATATTGTATCAGAGTTTTTTCTTTGGAGTCTGTGAGTAAATCTCATTCAGCGATCAGAGAAAACAATACAATCTGATGAATCTGATTGAACAGAAAATGTGAAAAATACACTCCACGGATCGACAAGACAGCTTATGTCTGCTAAAAGTAAATCTAAGCTACTTTGATGTCTACCGACGATACTAAGCCGAGAGAACCTTCATAAAAACGGTATAAAGACGCCAGTCACGTAAGAACTGCAGCAGTTGACTCGTCTAGCCCAAAACTGGTTACCTCCAAAGTGACGCACTTTGCTCAAATTTATTGTTTTCCCCAAAGCTTTTAAGCTGGGACTTTCGATTGGATGATCCAACATAAAATAAAATGCTCTTATTGTACACTCCTTACTACTTTTGTATTGGCCGTTCAAGCTTAGTTTAATTTTTACTTCGACGAAAGAACGATTCCACTGAAAATTCCGATAAAGGAAATTACGTGGGAAATTACGTAGGAAACTACGTCGAAAATTAAAATAGTTGGAGAAAAAGCATTTTTTTCGTTGAAAAAAGTCTTCAGCATTTAATTTTGCTTCGTTTAGCAATTTTTTTCAATATAAGCGAGCTTAATTTTAAACAGCACCTTGGTCAGAGATGTTTGCATATTCATTTATTTATTTCTTATATGTTTACTCAAACTACGAGAAAATCGATATTTTTCACAAAATAATTATTTACTCTCCAACAACGGTTTGAAACAAACGTATTTGTATTATCTTATTTTTATAATTTAAAAAAGTGCGAATCCTATAAAAAAAATGTGTTACTAAACATTTTATTGCAAGTTGTGTCGTTTTTTCATATATTTAATTTTTTAATTTTTAATACTATTTTTTTTAGATTGAAACAAACACGACGCTTCCTTGAAAACATTACTTATAACTTTGTATAACTTTTTTGTGTGAGCAACTTTTGTCCATTTATTTTTTTTTGATAGCTTGTGTCGTTTGTCCGAATTTTTTTTTTTTTTTTCTAATGCTGTTTTTTACGAATTCGAACAAAAACTACGCGTTGTATCAAAAAGTGATTGCTAACTTTGTAGATCTTTTTTGAATCCACAATTTTTGTCTATTCCTCTTTTTACGTACTTCGCGTCGCTTTTCCAAAGGTTTAATTTTTCTATTTTTAATGGAACCTGTTTTTTTTTGTTCAGAATGTCTCAAAACGTGGACATTTGATAAAAACTGGGAGGGGGGGGGGGAAATTTTACAAAAACCTAATACCTTCTCTGATAAGGATGTAAAAATCATCTTCAATCAATGCAAGGGTACTCCCAGAATGCAAATAGTTTGATTATTGTATGTTTCAATCATTAGAAACAAATTAACTTAAGAAATAGCCAAATATTGTATTTTTGGTTGAAAGCAATTTTTCTTGGCTGAAAATACTTTAAATGAATGTGAAAGTGATTGTCAGTAACAATTTTCATGAACAATTAACAATTATAATTGTTATAAACCATTTTTGCGGAAAAATATGAAATTTCTTGCCTTTTCCATTTCGGATTTCCCTTCATCATCTGGATTAACGCAGATATTATTGGAAAGAACATAGGTTCAATTATCTCTGTTGAAATACAACAATTGTTAATCCTGTAAACGAATTGAATAAATAAATTCAAAGCCTTGGCGCTTCGGCCTGGAAAAGATTTTGTTTTGCACTAAAACAGTTTTAAATTTTTGTGAGGGAGATTTGCAGTCACTATTTCTATATAAAATTGACAATAAACCATTGTTATTATTTATTTTCAAATATCACGGAATTTTAAGGTAATTAAAAAATATTGCAATTTTTGTTGAAAAAAAATTCTTCTTAGCTGAAAATACGATTGCTTAAAAAATTAACATATAGAATTACATATATATAATTTTCAAGAACATCTGCAGCAACTCAAATGATTCAGAGGAATCCAAATTTATAAAAAAAACCTAATTGAAGTATTTCGCCATAAAAATTTCTTATAACACTTGTTTATTGTTAATTTTTTATGAAAATAGTGACTGCAAATCTTTTTCACAGAAACGTAAAACAGTTTTAGTGAAAAAAATTATTTTTCAGGCCAAAGTGCCAAAGCTTCAAATTTGATTATTCAGTTGGTCTACAGGATTAAGAATTGTTGTATTTCAAGAAATATAATTGAACCTATGTTATTTTGAAGAATATCTGCATCAATTCAGATGATTAAGGGAAATCCGAAATTCAAAAAACCACAAATTCCAAATTATTGTACAAAAATTGTGTATCACAATTATAATTGTTAATATTTTATAGAAATTGTGACTAACAATCAATGTCACAATAATTTAAAGTGTTTTTAGCTGAAAAAATGTTTTTCAAAAAAAATTACAATATTTGCCTATTTGTTAATTTAATTTGTTTATAATAATTGAAACATACATTAGTTGAATTATTTGCATTCTGGAAGTACCCTTGCATTAATTGAAGATTATTTTCATTATATGCATATCGTCGTTGAAGAGTAAATAATTATTTGGTGAAAAATCTCGCTTTTCTTAGACTTTGAGTAAACATATGATAAATAAATAAATGAAAATGCAAAAATCTTTTACCGATGTGATCTTTGAAATTAGGCGCACTTCAATTTTTGAAGAATTAATTGCAAATCGGGGCAAAATTAAAGGCTGTTGTTGCAAATAGTTTGTTTATTATTGAAGAAAGGTAAATGGCTCATTACATAATCAGGGGGTCCACTCAAAACCTGGAAAAAAATTTCCTGACAATTCCAGGTTTTTCCCAAGTATAATTTTTCATGGTATGAAGCCATTCAAATATTTTTCATTGTTTTAAACAATCAAAAATTAATTTTTTTAATTTAGAAATCGTTCATACTTGAAATGAAGTGCATATTTAGGTAAAATTAATGCTTAACAAAATACATGAATTCTCAACCAAGTAGTTACATTTTGAACTGAAAGATCAAATTTTTAACAAAGTAGTTGAATTCTGAAATAAAAGAGATCAGTTTTCAACCAAAAATGGAAGTTAAATTTCTAGCTAAAAAAAAAATAATTTTCTTAAAAAAAAAAAAATAATAAAGCAACAAATTTTCAACAACAACAAATTATTTGCAGGACAAAAATAAATATTATTGACCCTAATTCCAATTAAAAAATCTTCTTTACAATTATGATACTTGTGTCAATTAAAAAATATATCTTTCGAAAAAACAGCAAAGATGTCATCTAACCAAAAATGATAAGTTTTCAACTAAAATGATGAATCTTCAACTGGAATAGATGAATTTTATACAAAAAAGATGAATTGTTAACAAAATAGTTTAACTTTCAACCAAGTTGTTTTATTTTCAACCTAAAAGATTAATTTTCAACTAAAACGACCAATATTTAACAGGAATACTTGAATTGTTACCCGAAAAGATGAATTGTTAAACAAGAACATTAATTTTCTGCTAAAAGAGATTATTTTTCAACAAAATACATGCATTTTTAAGAAAACAGTCAAATTTTTAATTAAAAAAGACACCTTTTCAACCAAACAGTCGAATTTTGACATGAAAAGGATCAATTGTCAACTAAACTAATAAAGTTCCAACCGAAATTATGAATCTTCAACTGAAAAAGTTGAATTTTTCATTTAAAAAAATGAATTTTAAACTACAATGATGAATCTTGAACTGGAAGAATTCAATTTTTGATAAAAAGATAAAATTTCTACCAAGAAGATTAATTTCTACCCAAAACTATAAACTATTGACTCAAAAAGATTCCGTTAAAGAAACTAATGTCCAACCAAAGAGACTAGTTTTCAACTAAAATGATGAAATATTCAATTGGAATAGTTATATTTTGAGTTTAAAAAAAAACTAATTTTCAACAACAACAAAAAACTGATTTTCAACAAAAAAGTTACATTTTCAAAAAAAGTGATGAATTTTCAACTGAAATGTTGAATCTTCAACTGAAATAGTTGATTTTCAACCCAAAAAGATGAATTTGGAACTAGAATGGTAAATCTTGAACTAGAATAATTGAGTTTTCAACAAAAAGATTAATTTTCAACCAAAAATTGAATTATTAAATTTTTTATTTGAAAAATTGTTTTTGAACCAAAGATATGATTTTTGAACTAAAATTATGGATTATTCCACTGAAATGGTTCCAGTTTCCCTTTGAAAAGATTAATTTATACCAAAAAAAAAAAAAAACAATTTTCATCAAAATAGTTCAAGCTTCAACTGAAATAGTTAAACTTTGTGTACAAAAAATTAACTTCAGCCAAAGAAAAAAAAATTTCAAAACAATAGCACATTTTGCAACCAAAGAGATGAATTTTCAATTAAAATGATGAATCTTTAACCAAGAAATAATTCATTCTTAACAAAAATATTTAACTTTCTACCATGTAATTAAATTTTCATTCAAAAAAAGATGCATCCTGAACAAAAAATATGGTAGCTGATATTTCAACCAAAAAATGTCTTAATTTTTAATAAAACACAGTTGAATTCAACCAAAATAGACGACTTTTCAACAAGAGTAGAATTTTCAACTAAGGAAGATTTTTCAGTTAAGAGAGAGAAAAATTGCAAAAAATCTGTTGAAGTCGTATGCAAATTAAAATTTGCAGTTAAAAAAATTAAGGTCGAGTATTCTGTTCCGGCAAAATATGCCGGATTTTAATTTTCTCGTCCGGCATATTTTGCCGGATTTCAATTTTCTCTTCCGGCATATTTTATCATGTACTAAATTGAATTTCAAAGAATTTATTATGAATGCCAAACGATTTATTATTAATTCCAAACAATTCTAGATTAATTGCAACGAGTTGAAAAATTGATGTTTGCAAAAATATGTCGGACAATAGAAAATTAAAGAGAGATCTTGATGACAGGCGGAGGTTATGTATCATCTTTATATATCCGTATTCCTTGGTGGATCTTAATTTTTTCTTCCGGCAGATTTTGCTCGATTTTAATTTTCTCTACCGGCATATTTTTAATAACGTCGTGATTTTCCGTAAATTATCATAAAGGCCGTAGCAGGATAAGAATGGTCTGGTTGCCCCGCTCGGATGTGATCTATATTTCAGGGGTAAGTGGCTACCCCTATGAAAAAAATTTAACCCAAGTATCAACTCAAAAAAAAATTTGTTTACAAAATTTATTAAAAAATTTCGAAAAATCAAAAAATCACATTTTCTCGAAAACGGCTCGACCGATCTCTGTGGTTGAAATATATGTTATAATGTGTACTAAAGACGTTCTGCAAAAAAATCAAGAACTAATTCTGTTCATTTTGAAAGGATAAAAAAAATTATTTAAAATTTTAAATAATTTTCTTGATAGAAAGCACTTTTGGTACACCAAACGTTTTTCCCCTATATCTTCCTCACATTCAAGGTTGCAATATATATTTTATCGGAGATGTTCAGAGCATTATTTCATAGTAAAAAAAAAAAATAATAACTACTTGTTGGCCCCTCAGATGTATGCAATTCGATGATAATGAGGGGCCAACCTAATTTTTAGCTCATGACGCAATAAGTTATAGGCAATAGTGTAATACAAACCAAATGCAACATAATTATTCCAGTAGAACCACATTTTCTCGTGAATTATCCAGTCACAGTGTAAATTTCTTCTAGGTAGATAGAAAAATACTTCTCTTCGCTTACTGCTGACATTCGCCAAACTAATTTCATGTTTGCCCAGGAT